>JAFEMH010000291.1:600000-874336 GCA_022495995.1 Adenophora triphylla var. japonica | reverse complement strand
TGTTAAGATACGAACTCGTCTTTGAATAATTGGGTATCGAATTCGCCATTAATTTGGGATTTTGATCCATAGACTACTATTAATTGAATAATTTTAATTGAGGCCGTAATAGAAATTGATTAAAGTTAGGTTATTTAATTCTTGTGTTCTTAATTTATTCTTGGCTTATTGTGGAACCGTAATAGAAACTGCAATATTAAAAGATTATTTAGGATTGTAATCCGGCCATCTAACCGTGTCGATCCTAGCAAAAGTGAATGAACCCTAGAAGTTGAATTAATGTTTTATAAGTAAAATTCTGCATAGAATGATGGTGAAGTGAAATCCAATCTACGAATCTCTGCTCATAATCTGTTTTATTGTTTATTTAGTTTTAGTTATTTATTTTATGCTCTTAGTTTCAAATCAAAATTATAAATCTTTAGTTACAAAAATTCACTGCTTTTACTGTACTTGTTTACCAACGAGTCTCTATGGATTCGACCCCTGCAATTGCATACTGCTACACCGGTAGTGAGTACACTTGCTCGGTTTTTATTACAAGAGGGAGTTTTCCTCCATCAGCTACCTACGTATCCCGAATGGGAATCAAGCCGGCCGTAGTTCGGGTCTTTCGATGTTGATCCTAGAGTGACTATTTTAGGATGTCGGCACAGTGACGAGTTCTGATCGGTCGGTCGAAAGAAACTTCTGGCGAGGATAGGATATGACCGTTTTGGTCTGATGGCTAGAGCTGTATATCCGCTCTGCTGGGGAAAGGAATGACCATTTTGGTCTGATGGCTGAACCTAATGATAGGCTACCTACGTATCCTTAAGAGGAATCAAGCCAGTCGTAGTTCGGGTCTTTGACCTTGGAATGACTGTTTTAGGATGTCAACCTGGTAATGATGGCATTTTAGGTGCCTCAGACCTTGAAGATGGCATTTTAGGTGCCCCAGACCTTGATGATGATGGGGTTTTAGGTGCCTCAAACCTTGAAGATGGCATTTTAGGTGCCTCGGACCTTAAAGATGTCGTTTTAGGTACCTCAGTCCTTGATAATGATGGCGTTTTAGGTGCCTCAGACCTTTGATGATGGCGTTTTAGGTGCCTCGAACCTTAAAGATGATGGCGTTTTAGGTGCCTCAAACCTTGAAGATGACGTTTTAGGTGCCTCAAACCTTGATGATGATGGCATTTTAGGTGCCTCGAACCTTGATGATGACGTTTTAGGTGCCTCGAACCTTAAAGATTTGGGATTGATGGTCCTTTGGTGGACTTCATTTGAAGGGGCCGGTCTTACGTTTGCTGCCGGGAAAGGGGATGACCGTTTTGGTCGAGTGGCTGGACCTATGGTAGGCTACCTACGTATCCTTAAGAGGAATCAAGCCAATCGTAGTTCGAAAGCTGCTGGGAACGGGTTTCCGTTAACTTTCGTTGATGAAATCGGGCTTACGTTTTACGGCCGGGGATGAAATTGAGGAAAGAAACGGGATTCCGTTAACTTTCGTTGAAGAAATCGGACTTACGTTTTACTGCCGGGGATGAAATTGAGGAAAGAAACGGGATTCCGTTAACTTTCGTTGAAGAAATCGGACTTACGTTTTACTGTCGGGATAATAATGAGGAAAGAAACGGGATTCCGTTAACTTTCGTTGGAGAAATCGGACTTACGTTTTACTGCCGTGGATGAAAATGAGTAAAGGAATGGGATTTCGTTAACTTTCGTTAGAGAAATCGGACTTACGTATTACTGCCGTGGATGATAATGAGGAAAGAAACGGGATTCCGTTAACTTTCGTTGATGAAATCGGGCTTACGTTTTACGGCCGAGGATGAAATTGAGAAAAGAAACGGGATTCCGTTAACTTTCGCTGGAGAAATCGGACTTACGTTTTACTGCCGTGAAGTTCTTTTGGAAGGGGACTAACCTAGAGTGGACTTTAGTTATCCTCAGTTAAGTTTAGGACTAAGCTGCGAGTCTGGAATTTTAAAGGGCAAAACAGTCTTTTGACCCTTCAATTCCATCCGCGCGAATTAGAACGAAGTCCAGGACGGAGTTTTGAAAAGAGGGCCGCGCCGCTTCTCCTTCTTCCTCACCATTTTCCAGTTTTTACGAGAGAAGAGAGAGAAAATCGAGAGAGAAGCCATTTTTGGCCCAAAAAGCTTCGAAATTCTTTCATTTTCTTTGATTTTTCGAGCAATGGAACACGGGGGAGTTGCTATCCAAGGTCAAGGACGCGGCCCGGTCGCGGATAGGCGATTAGAGCTTGTGAGGATGAGGAGGCATTACTCACTCTCGCAATCGATTGCAGAGGAGCCATATCCCGATGCGTGGCAACATTGGTCCACTGATCCGAGTCTTCGCACGGTATACCCGAATCTCTCCGTTTTCTTTGTCGATTTTGCTTGAAATTGAATTTTTGTGATTTTTCTTCTTTTTTTTTATTCGAAAATTGATGTTCTTGGTATTGAAATTGGACTTTGATGATTTGCATGTTGTAATGAGTATATGGGTGACCCAAATATGCATTTTGTTTGAAAAAAAGATTGGGCGATTTGCCTTTTTTTTTTGAAATATGAGATGACGAAAATTTGTCCGAATCCGGGACGGACCCTTTTTTTTGTTGCATGTAGGATTCTTGTAATGAGATGATGCTTCCATGAATGATATGAATGCATGCATGCATGTTTTATGATTTTTTGTGAAAAATGGGATGGATTTTTGCTTCCGTTGATTGAATGTATGAATGTGGAAAATTGTTTCTGTATGCTGTTTTATGAAAAATGGGATGGAGTTTAGCTTCCGTTGACTCAATGTTATTGACATGTCTCTTTATGCACGCATGAATGATGAATGGTGATTGTTTGAAAAACTTTTCTTTTGTGCGAGAAAAATGGGGTTGAGTCCATTATATGCCGTTATGCTGCCGAATTTTTTTCAAAGCTTTATGTCTATGATGCATGAGTATTCTTTTAAATGCAAATGCAATTTCTCTCCTCTTTTTTTTGACATTCTTGTTTTTCTTTCAATTGCAGGGTGGAGATCGTTTTGTGACGGAGGCGGTGAATAAGGCTTTGAGACTCGGGGATCGAGTGGAGGTGTGATCGGCTGTGGGATCGGCTTCCGAGTCTTGGGCGAGAGGAGGTTTGATGAGTCAGAGACGGATCGTCATTGAGGCCGGGTTGTATGAGTTCATCGAGTGTACGAGGGGTTGCTCAAGTTCCCCAAGAGTAAGGGCCCGATTTTTGCTTTGGCGCAACTTTGGTGGGGACGTGACCCATACATTCCATTTCTTACGGGCGAGGCTACGGTCACACCTTGATTATGCTGCGATCGCGGGCACATGTCCTTTAAGGACGCGGCATTGAGTGGCGAGATGGGTACGGTGATTGGGAGGCTGCGAGGATCTTCTAGGCTTTACCCCCATTCCCAAAAGGGGATGGGGATGGAGATCTGCCGTGGTCCACGAGAAGATCGTGGAGAGCATTGAGAATTATGAGGTGGGGATGAGAGAGTGGGTGAGAGTGCAGGTGCTAGGGCTTTTACGTGGTTCGCTTTTTCGAGCACACTTTTGGACACGTAGGGACGGCGGTATTTGCCTGCTGCGAGACGTTGGGCGACGTGGAGATGGGCTGGAGAGGTATCTTGGGGGAGGCCGGGTGGCGAGCTATATTTTGCTCTACGGATCGGTATAGCCAGGAAGAGCTGTCGGCTCCACGACGTGCTTTGAGTTCCCTCACGGAGGTATAAGCTTTTGCTTTTTCTCTTTTCTTTAAGTACGCATTGTTTCTTTACGCACTTGATTGATGTGATCTTTTCCTTTCGCGGTATGGGCTCTGGAGCTCTTTCATGTATCACGATGTGGCGGCGGCGGCGGAGCACATCGGGGCATATCATTTATGCTCTCTGGACTAAGCATGCTCGGGAGAAGATAGGTTCCGGGGGCGCACGACCCTCGAAGTACTGGATTACTGCCTTTGGTGAGAGGCGAGACGGATGAGGGATGAGGTTACTACCCACAGGGCCGCTTCGAGTGGAAGGGCCGAGGCGAAGGGTGCGGAGAGGTGGGTGTGGAGCGGAGGATTTTGAGGGGTTTGACTGTGACGCGTATTACTTGGGGAGAGAGTGACGCTCCAACATGGAGAGGGTGCGCCTTTGATGGCAGATGGAGCCTCCTGGCGACATGATGCATCAGGCGAGAGCTCGGAGACACAGGGTGACTATCGAGGTGGCGTGCACTTCTCGAGGTTTGTGGCGGCGAGGATTATTCACGATTTATCTTGAGGAGGCTGAGGATGCCCCAGGTTACTTGAGAGAGAGGGGTGGGGGTTGTGCGGTACCCTCAATCGGACTTTTCGTATGTCGGGGACGGGGTCGGAGCGAGAAGTACAGATCCACTATCACGATCGGGTTCCATGAGCTTTCCGGCCTCGTCAGGATATGAAGAGTATGGCTTTTTGCTACATCTCTTCTTCTTTTCTTTCGTTTCATCATTTTTCGCATCAATTATTTCGACGCTTTTGTTTCCGTGCGGTTCCGGCCGTGGTGGTGGAGAAGGCGACGAAGCGGGTGATTGGGGCCAAGAGGTTCCCTCGGGAGGATGGTTGCTTGTGGGGCTGCTCGGGCGAGCGAGACATGCGGCCGGCTTTGTAGAGCGGGAGACTTCCCTATTCCTTCGGAGCATTCTCACAGAGACTCCTCTTTCTCCTCTCATAGATCCGGCATGGAGCTGCCTCAGGATCACGTCATTCTCGGGGATTTGCATGGACGGGGGCATGTTTGGCGCCACGGTGGATCATCTTCGCATGTCCGGGGATCCGACGCGTTCACGTTCGGATATGACTTCTTTGCGGATCTCGGCTTGCCTTATCGCGGCGTGCCCGGTTGATCCGGGCGAGCCTCTCTCTGGAGAGCGAGGATGGCGATCCCGAGCTCGAGATATTCATGGCTGCGAGGAGGCGGGCCGAGTCGCAAGAGGGACCAGGGAAAGCGCCGGCCAGGGATTCGATTGATGATTTTGGTTGATTACAGGGTGTACTTATTTTGACGGATACGGTTTATTTTTCATGCAAACTTTTTTGTTTTTCCCTTTTTTTTTGGAATGTAATGATCTAGGATTCTTGTTATCTACTTTTTTATTATGCATGTGTATGTTGCATGAGCCCGGTTTTTTGGCAAGGTGTGAAGGTTTGGTATATGAAGCTGTTTGGACGGAGCTTTGCACGAGGTTTCGGCGGTGGGATGAAATATTCCTCCGGTGGTGCGGCACTTTAAGCTGCTGCAGATTTTTACAGTGGTGACAAATCATGTCCGCGTGGACGGGGTCAAATTACAGCGGTTTCATTTATTTCGGTGGTTGGATCTAGTTTGGACCATAAATATCATTGAAACTCCATCTTCTCCGATTCAAACTTACTTTGGAATTTCGAGAGAGAAGAGAGAAAAGCCATGGAAATGACCAAAAATTCTCCAAAATTGTCCAAAGAAAGGCAAATGTTGTTCTTTGAAAAGTTCAAGGAGTGGTGTAGGGAGATTATGCACGAGAGAAGATCATTCTTTGAAGAAAGGTACAAGATAAAATGCTTGTGGTCTCTCAAAGAATTGGTTAGGACTATGATCTCTTGAGGGCTTCTTCTTCATTTTTGGGATACTAGAAGGCATGTCTTTTGCTTTTATTACAATGAAATGGTCCCATTTGTTGAAGAATTCCGGGCTTTGCTTGGTGGTCCCGAGGTGGAGGAGATTGCAATTCCTTTGCCGGGAGGAGCTTCTTTTGTTGACAAGTTGTGCAACCTTCTTCATCTTTCCGGAGGAAGCACAAGGTATGATACGTGGTCCCGATCATTTTGACATTTCTACGGTCTTCACGATAGATTTAGGGGTTTAGGCTTGATTGATGATGCCTATTGGGATGCTTTTGCACTCTGCATGTTTGGTACCTTGTTTATGGTTTACTCTTTTGGGATTTGTCATCGGGCTTTCTTTGGATGTGGTTGTCTGTTACCGCCGTTCGGGCGGGATGTTGTGCCGCTTGATCTGGGAGAGACCGCTTCATGCTCTTGACGGGTTGGCTACCGGGAGGCGGTATATGCGCGGGGCGGCCCGTTTCTCTTGACTATGTGGCTAATGGGCGCACAGGGGTACTTCGCGAAACTTACGTGCGGTGAAACCTTGGACTTTTGCCGGGAGAGGGTTCTTGTGGACCTCGATGATCGGGGCTCATGGGAGTATTGGATGGCTTGTCGCCGGACTACGGATATCGGATGGTTGGTACCTCATTGGCGGGTAGAGACTCGGAGAGTGCTTCGGGATGGTTCTCATGTGATTATGCTTAGGGGCTTTCCCGATCCGGTTTTATATTCCGGCTTTGGTTCGGAGACAGTTTGGCTTGGAAGCGAGACTCCTTTGGAGGATTTTGAGGATATAGCTACCGGGGTGGTGGCTTACGCTTCGATGGGTGATCCTTGATATTCCCATTTCTTTCCCGAGCATGGAGGTATGACGTCTTTCCTCCTAGGGTTATCCTCGGGCGTCAGGGCATGTATTTTTGACCACTTGGTACTTGGATTGAGTACGAGAGGCATTTGGGGGAGACTCGGGTGGCTATTTTGAGACGGCGTGAGGCCATTGTTGGTGTGGAAGACATGATGGTTTTGAGAGGAGGAGGGCGAGGCGAGGGCCGACCCTCATGATAGGAGCGGGGATGCCGTGGCCCGACTCACGAAGTCTTATGTCAAGAGACGGGAAGGGCGGATTCCTATGTTACCGGCTCATTGCGAGAAGATGAGAGACGAGGCTAGGGCTACTAAGGCCCTGACAGGACGCGGTTTGATAGATCCTGTCCCTACACCGAGTTTCGTAGGAGGAAGGCCCGACATTTTTCTGTGCGAAAGAAGACCCGAAGAGGAGGAAAGAAGAGGGGGAAGCCGGTACGAGTGGCTTGGAGTGACTTTGAGGTTTAGAGTATCCACTTTCTTGTCGTAGCGAGACACATTAGTTATTATGTATTTTATTTTCTTTTAGCGGGTTGTAAGTCGTAGGAGTGAGCCAGAGCTTAGACTCATCAAAAAGTTTTTAAGCGTAATGAATATGTGAATTGCTTGAGGAGTTTTTTCGAATGCCTTCATGGCTTGATCAATGTATTGATAATAAAGTATGACTTTTATTTGTGTTTTAGACCGAACCGTTTCCATTTGCCTACGTTCCCTTGGACTAAAGGGCTCGGAGTCTCCGTAGTTCGACCTAGTTAATTTGTTTTTGTTTTTTTTTTTTTTTTGTTTTTTTGTGCAACCACTGTTTTTACCTAGAGCCGCCCTTTTCGGGTTTTCAACCTAGTTGGGTATTACTCTTTTAGCACTCTTTTTTTTGTTTGTTTTTTGTTTGTTTTTTGGTGCAACCTGTTTTTACCTAGGCCGCCCTTTTCGGATTTTCAACCTAGTTGGGTATTACTCTTTTAGCACTTTTTTTTTTGATTTTTTGTTGTTTTTTTTTTGTTTTTTTTTGACTCGGTGTTTTATGCGTAGTATCTCTGCGGCTTATCGCCATTCAGGTGTCTGAAAGGATTTCCGTCGAGTGCAAGTTGCATGGCCCCTCAGGAGAAGATCATGCGAGACAATATATGGCCCGAGCCTAGACGAGGCTCCCATTTGCCAAGTTGGTTGATGCGGGTGGGGGCTTCTCTTTCAAAACGAGGTCACCTTCCACGATCTCCCGATGTTTTACTTTCTTATCGAAGGCTGCGTCATACTTCCTTGGTAAGCTCGGATATGTTCCATGGTTCTCAATCGGCGTTCATCTAGCGGGGCCAATTCATCATGGCGACTGCTGGAGCCATTCGACCTCGTTGATCGACTTTCCAACAGCACACAGTGAGGGGATTTCTAGCTCGATTGAGAGCACGACTTCCATTCCGTAGGTAAGAGCAAATGGTGCTTCCCAGGTTGCCGTTCGACGGATATTACGTATCCCCGGAGAGGCGAGTGCGGCTTGTCGGGCCAATCTTTGCCTCGGACGGCCATTTTTCGGATGATGTTTTCCAAGGTCTTGTTTCTTTGCTTCAACGGCTCCGTTAGTTTGGGGCCTATAGGGAGATGACTTGTGACGGAGTTGTTGAATTCCGCCGTGCTTTGTTGCATTCCCAAAGTGGGATCCATTATACGAGATGGTTTCGGCCGGCAACCCGTATCTGCATATGATGTTCTCTTTGGCTTAGGGTCGGCGGTAGTATCCGGGCATGTCCTTATAGGGCTGGCGTCAACACGTCCAAAAATTCTCTTAGCGGCTCAATCGGGGTATCCTTTTCGGCCCCTTCAAACTACCAATCTGCGTCTCTTTAGGCTCTTCTGAGTTCCCAGATTCACACTTGTCAAAACCTTTTCGGCGGCTTGGGCTCGATTTTCCATTTCGACCTTTTTCAACAAGATTTCTTTAATATATTGTTCATTTAATGTGTACTTCTTTATCTAGTGAATCATTATTAACTTTTTTTTTAAGTTATTAGTTATTTCATCATTAGTTAAAGTGGCAATCGAGGGATACTCAGAAAGGTTCGTCATTTCATTGAGAACGGAAGGGAATACAGCGTTTGCTACAACCTCATAGTCTTCAGGCGTAAGGCCGTGGACGACTCGAGAGACACGAACTCAATAATGAGAGACTCGGAGGACTTTTACACGGAGGCGGGGAACCAATCCAAGCTTTGTGATTATTTCCTCCTTGGTCGCGGACGGGCACGAGAGAGTTTCCCAATTCTTGATAGCATTCTTTGTCGGGCCTCATGACCGGCGGGATTGTTTGTTCTCCTTTCTCGATCATTGCTATCATCTCTTTGAAGCGAACCGAAATCAATCGGGCGTATACGAACTAGACATGGGCAAATCGGAGCAAGGCTAGGGCGGAGCAGGAGAACCGCGAGCCACAGGCCGGAAGGAATCGGAAAGGCGAGCCCTAGAAGCGGGGCACTAGCCTTCAATCTCGGTCTCCTATTTCAAACTCAATCCGCGGTCTTATTTTTAAAAAACCGTGAACCGCCGGTTTGGAGACTGAGGCCGAGGCAGGAAAGCCGGACCGGGCAGAGGCGCGGTTGAGCAAGCATGGGCTTCTTGGTTCTTGAAAATTCAAAAAATTTCAAAATTTGCCCCTTTTTTTCACCTTTTCAGTCAAATTTGCCCGTTTTTTTTGAATTTTTAGACAATTTTCAGTAATTAAAAATAAATAAAAAAACAAATATTGATCCCCGTTTTCCAAATATTGATCAAATATTGTCCGATGCGAAAAATGAATTTTTAAATGTTTTTAAAGAGTACAACTCAATTTATGGTGGTGCTAGTACAAGTGAGGCTCCTCCTCGTCAAACTAGCGAAACGGACAACTCTTTTTTGACTTCTTTTTATGGAAATAGAAAGCGCTCTAGAGGAAGCGGTTCTAATGCGGAATTTGAAAAATATTTGAACACGGAATTTGAATATGATGATGAGGTTGAATTTTGCATTTTACATTGGTGGGCGAAGGCGAGTTCTTATCCTATTGTTTCTAGGATAGCAAGAGAAATATTTGCTTCTCCCGCCTCAACGGTTTCGGTTGAGCACGCTTTTAGCATTGGTGGAAATATTGCGGATCCCTTGACGTGCAAATTTAACTTGTTGAAAATTTAGAAAATCAAAATTTGTTGAATGATTGGGTCAAAGCGGAGAAAAGAGATCAAGAGCCAAAGTTTTCCTCATCCGATGAAGATTTCTTTGATTCAACATCGGGAAGTGACGAGAACAATGACACAATCCCAATGACCCAAATGTAAGTTGATGTAATTTATATAGTTTAATTTGTATAATTTAATTTGTTGCTTTGTTTTATTTTATATATTAGATTTTTTTGTTTAGATTAGATTGTTATAATTTAGATAAATATTGTAAAATACTAAGAACGAGGTTAAGGCTCCTTATGTCCTCCCTTACTTATAAAAGGGCAAGGTTGGTTGTCCCCCTCATTGTAACATTTTAACAATTATTAATAAAATTTAAGGGTACCGTCCCTTTTCTTTTATAAAATATGTTAAAATAATTTGTTTATTATTCATCTTCATCCAAATTTGTTAGAATCTTAACAGTTTTGATGGCTTAAAAGAGAAGAAAAGGAAAAGGAAGTGACCAAAGTGAACTGACCAAACTTTGGGGTTCTTGGAAAGTGGATGTGGGCGGTCGCCCACCTCTCTGTGGGCGGTCGCCCATGTGTGCGAGAGAGTTTGACATTGCTTGAATTTGGATATGGGCGGTCGCCCGCCTCTCTTGGGCGGTCGCCCGCCTAGCCGATTTTCAAAAAAAAAAAAAAAAAAAAGCCAAAAAGGCAGGAAACCGTGGAACCTTTTCCCGGCATCAAGGAACCGGAACCGGGAACCGGATTTAGGCGGTTCCGTCTCGGTTCCCCCCTTCCCCGGAACCGGAACCGGCAGTTCGGAACCGGAACCGGAACCGGGAACCGGATGCCCATGCCTAATCTGAACCTCTTCTCCGAATAACTGCTGCATAATCGGACCATCCCAATCATCTGAAAAGACTTCTGTGGCTTTGGCTTTCGGCATTGTCAGCTCAAACTCTAGCTTTGGGCCTTCTTGGACAGTTGGGACCACAGTGGAAAGCTTCTCGAACTGCTCTACTAGGCTTGGAACGCCTTTGAAAGTGTACTCGCTCTCCATGGTAGTGGTAGTCCCAGGCATCTTGGGTAGATCCAAAAACGGTCTACGAACCAGATTTGCCTTCGTTCCTCTGAGTTTGTTAAGGTCATGCTGTAACTTCATCCATCCTTCTGCCGGAGTAGGCTCTTTGACTGGGGCGCTACCCTGCTGTGTCGGACCTTTTACAAAGTAGTCATCCAAATAAGGACTTGTGAATGTGTGCCCAAAATTTTTGTTTATTGGAATTCACGCGAGTTTGAAGACATCCGAGTTATTTGAAAAACGGAGTCTCCACGCCATTTTGATTACCTCAAAACTTTGAAAAAAAGGTTTTATGGGTTCGGAGGTTAAGTTACCCCTTGGGAAGAACGTTTGGCGTTCACCCAAAGTGCCTTGCCGGAGCAAGTCTCCCTAGATTTCATTAATCGTGTTTGCTTGCGTGCTTTCTTTGTGTGCATGTGTTTGAAAATAAGGGGGGGGAATGTCCCAAGTTGTCTTCCGGACGTACAAACCATTTGTTGGTTGTCGCTCGGGATTTCTTGGAATTTATGTATTTGGGATTATGATCCCGTCCTCATCTTATGACTTATGATCATCGCATTTTAAACCTCGGGACCCTCGGGACTTGCGTGATCGAGAGAATGACTCTCTTTTAGGGTCAAAGATGAGGTTCTTTAGGAAGGAATGTCCTTAGCCCATCAATCCTACACTTTAAGACGGTCGAGCTCGTATAGAGGCTTCATACTCATTCTTAAGCGATAATCGGAGATATAGGGTTCAAGGTTATCCTTTTCCTAAAGAAATCATGAACCTTTAATGGAAGGAACGATGCAAAGATGAGAACTTTTACACCGGTCCGTTCCAAGGTTGGGGAAAGGGGAAATGCATGATAAAAAAAAATGACTCTTTAATGAAAAGATGACATTTTTAGGTTGCAAATGATGCTTTTTGATTTAAAGAAATGATCTTTATGCAAATGATGCATAAAGATTTGATTTTTATGCAAATGATGCATTGAAAAAGGGGTTTTGATGCAAAGGATGCATTTTTATTGAAAAAGATTTGATCTTTGTATGCAAATGATGCATAAAGATGACATTTTTATTGGAAAATAGGGATTTTAGGTGCAAAGGATGCACCTTTATGAAAAAGACTACATTTTTATGACAAATGAGGTCTTAATGCATGCAAAGGGGAAAGGGGGTGATAAAGATATGATCTTTATGAATAAATGCCAAGTCCCAAGCAAGATATATGAATGCAATGAGCAAGTATATCAATTAAAATGCAAGGTTAGGGCGTGCGAGGTTACCAATCGTTTCCTTCGCTTCTTCGGACGGAGCTAGGAGGAGAGGTTCTTCTTGGGTCTTGAGGAGGAGGGAGATGGCTTCTTGAGCTTCTTCTTCACCTTCTTGGACTTCAGCCCGGCTCCTTGGGGGATCTTCTTCGTATTATGAGAGTATTATGCTTCTTGTTGATGATTAAAATGGGTAGAGGAGGGCTCTATTTATAGGCGATCTGGATAAGGCTAATGAAGCCGTGCGAGCTGCAGGCTCTTTGCAAATGAGGCCGTGCGGGCTTATCCATTATGACTCAGCATTCTAGAACCATGCAAGGTGGCATTATTCTAGAAGCTTCCTTCCTAATTAAAAAAACGTGTTTCTTAATTAGGAAGGCTCCCTTCAGCCCTTAATTTTAAATTTGGGCATTCCAGGACATTTAGAACACTAGGAAGGTCTGGGAATTACCGGGAAATTTACCGAAATGTCGGGAAAATTAGCGGAAGGCATGAGCCAGATTTGGGTACTTACGAAGCCCTCGGCAACGTCACTTGCAAGGCGAGTGGGGTTGTCGATAGAAAAAGGATCCGATCGGCGAATGCCGAGATGGATTGGGTGACCAAGGTGGTCGAGTGGTGAACCTTTTGGAAGGCTACCTACGTATCCGGAGGAATCAAGCCGGGCCGTAGTTCGGGATTAGGATCCATTTGGGGAAGGAAGAAGAGAAGCGATCTCTTCTTTGGGAACATAGAAGAGAAAATGACCTAGGAGGTCAAGCAATTGATCCTCTTGGGGACATGCTAGGAAGTGACCCGGTGGTCGAATATTTGAACTTCTATGAGGGGGCGCTTTATCACTGAGGCGTGACAAAGAAACAGGGTGACCAAAGTGGTCGAATGGCTGGACCTTTTATAAAAGGCTACCTACGTATCCCGGAGGAATCAAGCCTTGATCGTAGTTCAAGCATCACTAGATAGTTAGGAACGATGTCTAGGATCCTTGAGATTTTGACAATTCGGAGGCTGTCACCTGAGGAAGCTAGAGCTTATGGCGCTATCTCTTTATGACGGAGATAGAGGTAACTTAAGTTGGGAAACTTGAGCGTACGTCACTATTCGCGGATAGTGGTAGCACAAGTTGGAATGACTTAGGCATGCGTCACTATTCGCGGATAGTGATAGCACAATTTGAAATGACTTGGGCATTCGTCACTATTCGCGGATAGTGGTAGCACAAGTTGGAATGACTTGGGCATACGTCACTATTCGCGGATAGAGGTAGCGCAAGTTGGAATGACTTGGGCATACGTCACTATTCGCGGATAGAGGTAGCACAAGTTGGAATGACTTGAGCATACTTCACTATTCGCGGATAGAGGTAGCACAAGTCTAGAGTTCTGACAATTCGGAGGTTGTCACCTAGTGTTATCCCGTTATAACAGAATTAACGGAGGCGACTGGGAATAAAGCTTGATTGCTAAAGAGATAAGGGATATTTTCTGAAAAGATGTTATCTTGGTTAAAAGATAACGGAAATTGCATGCCCAAGTGGAAGGTCCAGGGGCAGGATTGTAATTTCTGCTCAGAGCGAATGAAGCCGCCCGGCACGAGATGGAGAAAAAGAAGCCGTACGGCTAGAAGCCTGTTTTTTTCCAGATTATTTAAAATCAGGTTTTGAACGGGCATTGGGCACTTGTTACCGCCCACTTCAGCCGAGAGAGAGAGAGAAGAGAGAGAGAATTTTCGAAATTCTTCAACCCTTTTGCTTCCCTTTGATTTGAAATGGATCCGGAGGGCAATCCCATACCAAGGCAAGCAAGGAGGAACATCTCGGCGGCCGCGAGAAGGAGGAGGAAGGAGCTCGTGAGGACGGAGAGGAAGTATGACTTCCTTACGCCTCCATCGGAGCTTTACCCGGGGAGGAGGGAGCACAAATCAACGAACCCGCGATCGGTTGGGGTAAGCATTCTCATTTTGCTCAAATCCGATGATTTTGCTTGAATTCTGAATGATTTAGGGCTTGACCCGAATTTTAGGATTTTTGAATGATTTTTTGAATGATTTTGAGATGCATGAACAACCTATGAGGCTAAGAATATGCAATGTGCAATTTTATTTGATGAAAAATATGAGAATGACTCACTTTTTTCTCGCAAAATGAAGTAAGAATGAGAATTTTCAAAATATGAGACGGAGTTCTTGCCTTGTGCTAGAACTAGGTCAAAATTCTGATTTTCAATGAGAAAACATGATTTTGGAAGATGAAAATGATTCATGCATGCCATTTTTTTTTGAAAAATAATGCTTATGTGCAAAGAATTGTGATTTTGTGCTTTAGGAGAGCAACGTGCTTAAAATGACGTGTTTCAAATGATGAAAGTCACGCTTTTTTGATGCAAAAGATATGCTAGAAAAACTTTTATGAATGCTTTTCTTTTGAAAATATGTGCACTTTTGAATATATGCATGCTTTTGAAATGATGAAGGACTGACGCTTCTTTTGGATGTGCTTGTCTACGGAGAACAAGTCTAGAGGACCGTCGGAGATAGCGGTCAAGCTTTGGCAGAGGATGCCGAGACTTTGAGAAGGATGGGATGAATCCCAGCGGTGGTGAGGGCTACCGGCTTGGATGCATTGTAGAGGCTATCGGTAGGGGTGTCCACATCACCTCCCAAGAGCAAGGGCTTAGTCGGGCCCTATCGAGTTACAGTGGGGCAGTACACATAGCTTTCACCTGGTAGGAGAGGCGACGGTGACTCCTGCCGATTTCACCGCTATTACGGGCTTACGGTTGGCTTTGGGAGGCCCGTGACTTGGAGGGACCATATTGCTGCTTTGAGGAGTTTCGGGCTTTGGTCGGGTTTGAGCTGATTCGAAGGGGCTGGGGATGGAGACACGGAATGTCGAGGTGGCGATTCGAGACTAGCATGCAGAATTTTCTTTGCTAATGATGTGGCCTTGACGGTAGCTAGAGCATTCATATGGTTGATGCTATCGGTCACCATCTTTGCCAATTACAGGACGATAGCTATGACTTGCCTCCTCGACTCTCTGGAGGATGTTGATGGGATAGGGACGGTCTCTTGGGGAGAGGCCGGATTGGCGGAGCTCTACTTCTCGTTGGACATGTACGGTCGGAACAAGGTTTGCTTCGATGGAGTGCTTCTCTTTTGCCCTTGAGGTAGTCTCCTTTCTTTTCTCTTTTCTTTTCTCTTCTTTTCTGTCTTGAGACTTTTATGAGAGAAAATGACCTTTGATGTTTTGAACATGCGGGCTGGTTTTGCGAGGTGATCGGGTTCTTCCCTTGGAACCGGCAGTGATGTCACCATCTTCCACTGCTATGGTTATTTGGAGAGATGCGAGAGATAAATTCACGGGGAAGACCGGATTACCTTCGACTACAAAATGGTGAGGCCGGTCATCAATAGGGATGGGCACGACGGAGTGGACTTCTACCCACAGGGCGGGTATCCCGAGGAGATCTTCTTTGGGAGATGCTATAGAGGTGACGAGGCGGAGGAGGTGGCTCGCGGGGCGACATGTGATGTCATCTACTTGGGGGACCGCTTCTCGAGACGGCATGGTCATGTTCCCCCACTAGATGCCATTACTCCTTCGACCCTCCGGCCACGGATCTTTGCGGCCCGAGGCTGCCGAGAGGATGAGATTGCTAGGTACCGAGCGGGCGTAGGCTGCGGAGGAGTATGCCCGGCATGGACACCCCCTACGCTGTGTTTGTGGAGCGGCGCTGAGGACGCCACGAAGCTAGTGAAGCTGGCGGTCACTCGGGGATATGGGGAGGATGAGCCCTGCGGCCGCCGATCCCTCCTGCGCATTTGTCCTACGTGGTCCATGGAGTACCGAGGAGGATGAGGATACTGTCCCCGATGCTAGGAGCCCCGGTACACCTTGCCGCTGATAGCACTGTAAGTGTACTCTTAGGGTCTTATTCCCTTTTTAGCTTTCGATTTTACCTTTTGGGCTATTTTACGAGATTTTACGAGATTTTTCTCTTTTTTTCTCGGGTTCCGGCCTCGCACTTACGATAGGGTGAGTCGGTTAGGGAGGAATAGGGAGTTTGGAAGGACATGTGCCGGTCTCTTACGAGGAAGGCGCTGCGCCGAGGGCGGCGGCGGATGCGCGAGGCACAGGCGCAAGAGACGGCACGTCGGGGCACGGCGTCTACCTCATCGGCCTCGGAGTACTCTTCCCGGTGCTATGCCTCGGGCGGGGACCCAGCGGCGACATTGCAGGCAGTAGGTGAGTATGGGCACGATAATGTCCATCTATCGATGTGAGCGACCGGGAGGACTTGATGAGGGAGGCTAGCATCTGGTGAGCGGCGATGAAGAGGAAGAAGAATCGGAGGCCTAGGAGGTCTCTAGAATAGATTTGGAACAAAAACAAACAATTTACAATTTTTATGCACACTCTGATTATTTTTTGCTTTATTTGGGCGCCGATGGGCGAAAACATTGTATTTATGTTTTGAATGCTTTTCTAATTCATGCTTTTTCAATTTGCATATTATCGAGCCTTGGGGCGACTTTTTTGCTTGGAATTGGGGCTGAAAATGGGCCAAAATGATTTATAATGGTGTATAAATGCTTGAATGGCTTACGGATATGTTTTGTACGGGTTTTGGTTGAAAAAGTGGGGTGAAAACTCCCTTGGGCAGCAACTTTGGTTCTTTGCAGAATTTTCTGAGAGGGCTAATGTAGCCGTGCGGCATGGCCTTGAGGGCAAATGTAGCCGTGCGGCTAACGGTTCTGCATTTGGTTATTTTACGAATAAAAGCAAGGCTTGGCCATTTCATTTCATTTTCACTCTAGACTTGTCCCAATTGTTTCCAGGAGCATATTTTGGACCTAAAAGCACCATCTTTGATCATTTTGCGATGGAGAATCCCGTTAGATTGCAAAGGGGAAAGCGAGACCATTTTCTATCAGGTCTTCAATCTTGGGCGAGATATAACTTCCAAAATCACAAGGCTTGATTCTTCCTTCAAGATCAAGTCTTTATGGCATTTGAGGGATCTCACTTGATTGGGATCTGTTGAGAGCCGCGGCAAAGTTACAGGATGTCAGGAGACATGTTTCTTGTTTCTCTTACAACGAAATCGTCCCAACGCACGAAGACTTGAGCCTTGATTGGGGGTCCGAGATTGAGGCTATATCTATTCCGCTGATCGGAGGCGTGCGGTGACGGTAAAGCTTGCATCTTTCTGCGAGATTCCTTTGGGAGAGGCTGAGAGGATGATGGTAGCCCGGATAGGATTGACCTTTCGATATCCGGGCGGGTTTGGGTCTCCGGATATGGCTGCGACCACGGTGGCTATGGATGCTTTCATTCTCTGCGTGTTCTCTATTTTGTTCCTTCTTTGAGTCAGTGGGGATCTGTCATAGTGGTCTCTTGGACATGGTCGAAGGCTTGCAGTGGGAAGGATATTGTCCGTGGTTTTGGGAGAGACATTTCATGGGATCGACGGGATGGCTCGGGAGACCGTTTCATGAGGTCAGGAGTCCGGCTATGTTGACTTTGTGGCTGCGGGAGAGGCTCGGGGCTTTGCACGGGGCTTTGCCGACTCGGTGCCACTTGGGTGATTTCTCGGAGAGGTGCGCTAGGCGGCGGGAACGGGGTAGGCTGGGAGGCGATGATGGCTAGGCTATCCACTTCGGACATCCGTTGGTGGATACCACATTGGAGGTTGCGGACCCGAGGAGGATATTTCGGGAGTCTTATGCTTTGTGAGGGTTCCGGGATTACTGCGGTCGTCACCTACATACCTGCAGGTATCCGGGCGGTTTGGGGCTTTACGGGAGCCATTGAGTGATTGGGAGGACATCAGGACCATGGAGGTGGTGTCATTGAACATGAGAGATCCGGCCGGCTTCTCTTTCTTCTCGAGGGCTTGGACACATACGCTTTCCCGCGGGGCTATCTTCGGGAAGCGGGAAGAGCACCATCTTGACCCACTTGTCTACTTGGGTAGTACGAGAGGGAGATGGGAGCGACTCGGGTTATCTTGGAGGATAGACGTCGAGCTTTATTGGGAGGCGGCGCGACTCGAGTAGGACTACGAGGAGGCGAGGCTAAGGCGAGTTGCCATAACCAATCGAGTGACTTGGTCGGGGATATGGAGGCTCGGTACAAGAGATTGTCAGGTCGCTCCTTTGGCGAGGCTCGGAAGGGAGGAGGTGCGGACTCGTGCTCGTATAGAGAGCGCTCATTGACACGGGGCTAGTAGAGGCTCCGGTGAGGATACCGGAGGTCGGGATGAGGGATACCGACATTATTGAGAAGAAAAGGAAGAAGACTCGACGAGTAGAGGAAAAGGGAAGAAGGCGAAGAAGACTCGGCGAATGACGGCGACAAGTCTTTTCTCAAGATCCTCTTATTGCCATTTTGCAAACACATTAGTTTATTTAGGCATTTTATTGTATTTTAGATCTTTTTAGCGAGGTTAGCGAGTTAAGAGGTAGAGCCGTGCTTGAACTCATCAAGAAGTTTTTAACTTGTAATGAACAAGAAATATTATTTTAGAAATTAATCAAGACACATTTCATGGAAATTCAAATGCCTTTATTGATTGGGACCCGTTTTATGAAAAGCTTGAAATACCCTTTACTATTTTTTAGGGCCGCGCTTCATGGAAGCTTGATTGTCCTTTTATTGTTTAGGCCGAACCATATATGGTGCCCTACGTTCCCCTTTTACAAGAAAGGCTAAGGGGCTCGGGTCTACGTAGTTCATTACAGTGAACTAAAAAAATTTTTATGTGCAGCCCTGTCTTTTGCCTAGACTGCCCTTTTTGGGGTCTTCAGCCTAGCTGGGCATTACTCTTTTTGCACTTTTTTTTTTTTTTTTTTTTTTTTTATATATATTTTTTTTATGTGCAACCCTTTTGTCTTTTGCCTAGACTGCCCTTTTTGGGGTCTTGGCCTAGCTGGGCATTACTCTTTTTGCACTAATATTTTTTTCTTTCTTTTTCTTTTATTTTTTTCTTTTATCGAGACATAGTATCTTCGGAGTTTATCACCATTGGCCGGGTGGACAAAGGGATTGCCATCCAAGTCTGCAAGCTTCATTGCTCCTCCTGACGGTATTTTACGCACCACATAAGGGCCGATCCAGGACGGGTTCCCATTTTCCCGGGGTTGTCTACGGTAGGGGCTTTACTTTCGGCACCAAGTCGCCCTCTTTGATGTCTACGGCCTTGACCTTTTTATCAAACGCTGCGGCCATTCGCCTTTGGTAGGCTCGGGTGTGTTCCATGGCTTTTAGCCTTCTCTCGTCAGCGGGGCTAATTCATCATGCATGCACTCGCAACCATTCCACTTCATTGACCTTGTTTTCCGGGAGGACCCTTAATGACGGGATTTCCAACTCAGCTGGTAACACTTTGCTTCCATCCCGTAAGTTAGGGCAAAAGGAGTTTCTCCTGTGAGCTGTTCGACGGAGGCGTTCTGCCCAGCCCCGAGTGCTAGGTGCGGCTTTTCGGGCCAATCACGACCACGGGTGGCCATCTTAGGATGATCCGCTCGAGTGTCTTATTAGCGGCTTCCACGGCTCCATTGGTTTGAGGTGCATGCGGGGACGACTTGTGGCGAGTAACTACGGGTCGACGAGCGGTCTATCGCAGTCTCCTTGAAGTGTGACCCATTATCGAAATGATCTCGTTGGGCACCCCATATACGCACATTATGTTTTCTTTGATGAAGCTGGGCCACTTTTAAGGAAGTGAGGACCTTGTAGGACTTGGCCTCTACCCGGCTTGGTGAAGTAGTCAATGGCTACCAAAACGAACTTCGTGCCCATTGCTTCTGCCGAGGATATTTTCCCTATCACGTCAATGCCCCAAGTTGCAAACGGCCAAGGAGTCGTCATGCGGTGCAGTCATGAGGTGGGAGATGATTGAGGTTGGCAAACCGCGGCATTTGTCGCCCGGGGTTCGGACGTGCGAACGCGATCTGTTTCCATGGAGATCGGTAGTAACCCATTACGAGGATCACTTGCATCGGGGCTCTGGCATTCATGTGAGGACCGCGGGGACCATTGTGGACTTCGGTCATCAACTCTCACAGCTCTTTCTTGAGTGACACATAAGAGGAGTGGTCCTTGATACCGCTTCTTGTATAGGTTGCCTCCTAGAATGACGTACTGAGAAGCCAACCTTTTCAGGGCTTGCAAGCTTTTGGCTCGACTCCTTCTTTGGTCTACCTTCTTCGTCTCTGAAAGCTGACTCTCCGTCTTTGAGGAATTGGTAAATCTGATTGTACCAAGGTTCCTTTATAGGCTCGGGTCCCAGGTCCACTTCACAACGAAAGGCTGGGGCTTCTCTTCTACCCACTCTGAAGGGCTTTATGGCTTTTCCCTCGGGGATCTCTACCAAGGAGGCTAGAGTAGCTAGAGCATCTGCGAATCTGTTCTTTTCCCTCGGCAAGTAGTGGAAAGTTACTTCTCGGAACTGTCCAGTCAACTCCTCCATATGGGCATGATACCGTTGCAGATTAGGGTCTACAGTCTTCCACTTGTTGGAGACTTGGTTGATGTCAGTGAGTCTCCGTAAACTTCGAGCTCCTTGACATTTCTTTCTAAGGCGGCCTCCAAACCAGCAATGCAGGCTTCATACTCGGCGACATTGTTCGTGGCAGGAAAGTTCAACTTGAGGGCTATGGGGGTATGCTCATCTTTCGGATCGACCAATAGCATTCCTACACCATTTCCTCTTTTGTTAGCGGCTCCGTCAAAGAACAACTGCCATCTATTTTCAGGCTCAACTGCAAAGATCCCTTCATCTGGAAATTGGGGTTCAGGCCCTCTGTCTTCATTACTGGGGAAATTCGCTAGGTGATCTGACAATGCTTGACCCTTGATGGCCTTTCTGGTCACATAGTTGATGTCGTATTCTGCCAAGAAGAAGGACCACTTCGCTAGACGCATCGATAGGGAAGGCTTGTCAAAGATGTACTTGATGGGGTCCATTTTCGAGACCAAGTTCACAGGGTGGGCTTGCATATAATGCTTCAACTTGCCGACTACCCAGACCAGTCCTGCACAGGTCTTTTCACACGCTGAGTAATTGAGCTCACTCCCTTGTAGCTTCCGGCTGACAAAGTAAATGGCATTCTCTACCCGAGAGTCTTTCTTCTCTTGAGCAAGCATAGCCCCAACTGCCGTGTCTGTGACAGTTAGATAGAGCAGAAGAGGCTTCTGTCTATGTGGGGGGCATAGTACCGGGGGATGCACTAAGTATGCCTTGATCTGGTCAAAGGCGTCCTGGCATTCTTCGGTCCATTCTGTGTCCACATTCTTCTTCATGAGCTTGAAGATGGGCTCGCACATAGTGGTCAACTGATTGACAAAACGGCTGATGTACTGCAATTTTCCCATGAAGCTTTTGACTTCTGTCTGGGTTTGAGGTGGCCTCATATCCATGATAGCTTTGATCTTTCGGGGGTCAACTTCTATACCTCGCTCCGTGACCATGTACCCGAGCACTTTTCCCCTTGTCACTCCGAAGGTGCATTTGGCAGGGTTTAGTCTCATGGAATGCTGTCTCAGCCTCTCAAAGAATTTTCGTAGGTCAACAAAGTGCTGCCCACCTTCTCCTTTGGAGTGGATTATCATGTCGTCTACGTAGACCTCAATCTCCTTGTGGATCATGTCATGAAAAAGTGCGGTCGCTGCCCTTTGGTAAGTAGCCCCGGCATTCTTGAGCCCGAATGGCATTACTGTATAACAAGAGGTTCCCACGGTGTGGTGAAGGTCAGTCTTTTCTTGGTCTTCCTCGGCCATCTTGATCCGGTTGTAGCTCGCAAAACCATCAACGAAGGATTTGACTTCGTAGTTGGCAGTGGAGTCCACCAGATGCTCTATGTTTGCGTAGGGTAGTCGTCTTTGGGCCGGCCTTGTTCGGATCTCTGAAATCCACACGCTAGCCGCACCTTCCCATCGGCCTTGGTTACGGCCACGATGTTGGACAACCATGTCGGGTATTCAATGACTCGATGAATCCTACCCGCAAGAGCTTCTCAATTTCTTCTTTGACCCGTAGAGACCATTCCGGCTTGATCTTTCTCGCTCGCTTTACCGGCTTGGCATCCGGTGCTAGAGGGATTCTCGTGCTCTACTATCGAACTGTCTAGCCCCTAAGCATATCTTTGTATGACCATGCAAACACGTCGACGTATTCTCTCGAGCGCGCAATCAATCTGTCCCTTTCAACCCCCTGGAAGAAGCTTCCAATCTGTGTCTCTTTAGGTTCCTCAATAGTACCTAAGTTCACACTTATCAAAACCTCCTCGGCAGCTTGGGCCCGGTTTTCCTTTTTCTCGAAACCCGCTTAAAGATTTCTTTAATGTATTGTTCGTTTAGTGTGTTTGCATCTTGTTCAAATGATTCATTATTAACCTGTTGTTAAGTTTTGAGTTAATTTATCATTTTGTTAAGTTGGCAATAAGAGGATAATCGTAAAGATTTGTCATTTCATTCAAGATAAGGGGAAAGATGACATCGATTACATTTTCATAATCCTCAGCGTGAGGCCTTCGGATGACTCGAGGACTGGAATTCGAAGATTCCCGACTCAACCGAATAGACAACAGGGTGTTTGACACGACCGGGTTGAGGAGGACGGGTACCAATCCAAGCTCCGTGATCATTTGCCGTCGATCGGCTATCGGCTCCCGAGAATGTCTCCAATTCTTAATGGCATTTCTGTCTTAGTCACCAAAGTGCGAGGATCAAAATGACTTTCACCATCGTCTCCAATAACGGCAACTATCTCATCATCTCGAATCAAGTCGATCAAGTCCGGGATTTGTGCTTCTTCGTCAAACAACTCTCGCAAACCCCATCGATCGTCTTCACCGCCAGCGCCTTCTATCCGGCGATCTCGGAAGAGCTAACTCAAAGGCGGAGAAGTCCATTGTCCTGCATGCCGACCTTTTGACACCGGCCGGATTTCCTTTGAAGACGTACTCATTCTCGAACGGTAGTGGTAGCCCTGTGGATATCTCGGCAAATCAAGGAACATTCTTCGAACGGGATTGGGCCGGCTTTCCCTAACTTTCTCAAGGTTCTCTAGAAGGGTTTTACTGCAAGGAGATCCGCGATCACTTTCATCATATTGTGTCCCTCCTTTTATAAAGTAATGGGTCGAGACAAGACCGTAAGGATGGAGCCGGACCCCTTCACCTTTCTTGCTTTTAGCTTTTCCGGCATCCCGAGAGTTCGGTTTGTACCCCAAGCCATATCTCGGTAGTCTCGCTCCTTCACATCAATGATGGTGTTACGACCTTGAAGTCTTCTACCCAATCCAAGTCCCTAAGATAGCTCATTTTCCGTGATCATTCTCATGGCAGGAGGGATTTTATCTAAGTAGTGGTGAGGTCAGTGCAACACACTTGTGCCTTGGAAGAAGCTACGGAGAATCCGGTCAATGCTAACCCTTCATCATCATGCTTGATTTCCAATATCGGGATGTCCCCGGTGCTGGTTCCTTCTACTGTGACACTGTCCCCATAAATGGTGGTGATAGTTCCATCACTGACCGAAATTTGACGCACCGATGCAAAGTAGAGGCTACCCCATTTATCCGGTGGATCCAAGGCCGTCCCAAAGAAGGCAAGAATGAAATTGGAATGTCAATAACTTGAAAATCAACATCCATGGCCTTTTTCCGAACCACATCTTGAGAGTGGCGATCCCCAAAACCGACCGTGCAAAGGTGGAGTCATAGGCCTTAATAGTCTCGACTAGAAGGCTTTAAGTCCGTTGGCTTCGCATCCAATAAATCCATCATCTTAGCCGGCAAGACATTCATTGCAGCACTCCGTCAACTAGTACTCGTGGCAATCGACGCTCTTCTAACCGGACTGTGATGTAAAGAGGTTCGTTGTGACTAGCCCCATACTTTGGCAGGTGTCCAATTCGGTGAAGGTAATGATGTTTCCATAGTGGATATTTCCAATCATTTGGACGACTTCATCAGGGGTGACATCTATGGGCACCATGGGTTTGGCCAAACTTTCTTCTCGTTTCAACTTATGAGGGTATGAAGAGGTTAACAGGGACCATAAGGACATATTGGCTGGGGTACACTTCAACTGAGTTAGGACTGGATCCTCCTTATCGAGTCGGGCTTTTCGTTTCTAGCTTATAAGGTCTTTTATCTCGTCTTTGGTTCCGAGACGGCATTCCTTTTGTCACCCTTAGGCCGCTCAATACTATCCGTCTGCATCGAGTCATCACATAGACATTGGATTTTCCTTGGTCATCATTCCTACCGGAGGATTCTCACAATTCTTTCAAAGTCGAGGCGGATTCTTACCGGCGTATGGCCAATTCCCGCCGATTGATCTGATTGACGGCGCCGTTCGGAAGCATAGGCGGCTTCTCGACCGGTCCTGTGTTACCGGCCTTTTAACCTTTTCACATTCTCCGTTTAAAGCTTTCACAGCCTCATTCAAACTTTTCAAAGTCAGCATGCAACAAGAATTATCACTTCCGGATTTTGGAGCTTGGCAAATGGCTTTCTCATCCGATCCTAGCAACTTCTTTAACAGAGTAGGATCACATTCCTCATCACTGTCAAGCATGTCTTTTCTTTCCCTGGGGTCAACCTTTTGACGGCATTTTGGACATTGGCTAAACACTTTCTCGAAATGGGAAATTCCATCATCAATAAGGATTCTGCGGAGTCGAAACCTCGCTGGCGGGTTCTTTTTCCTTACCGTCGAGATATTTTCTGGGCTTTCGGCTTCGGGCTAACCACTCCTCTATTGTCTCTTCCGGCACTTCGACTGTGTCTTCATCAGTGTCACTACAGTAGCTCTCGTGGGAACTTTCGTCTTGGCTCTTATGACCAATGAGGGCAAAAGCAGGTCGGGATACTTGACGCCATATGAGGGGTATCTCAGACTCTTCCTCGGGCTTAGGGATTACCAGGAAAACATCATTATCATCGTGGGACATAAAGGGGACTGGGGTCGCCTCTAAACTCAGGACTCTTTCCAAGGCATCCATACATTCTTCTTCAGACCAAGTTTCAGGAGTGACTACTAACACTGTTATAGAGTCTACCCTTCCTGATGAGAGTTTGGCTTCGGCGACGCTTACATGTTCTAGATCGGTGGGGGGAACCCACTTCCCTCTTTTGGCTAAAGCTTTGATCAAGTCTCTCCATTCACCAACTAAGTCCTTGTACGGAGTATTGAACTCTAGGATATAGGACTCATACACTACCTCATCCTTCTCCGAGCCTTTGCATAGGCTGCAGACACACTTTGAAGTGATTTCATCCCCTGTTCCGGGTCTGTGGCTTTCTGCCTCATCTTGCCCTTCGGGTTCCACTTCCGTAGGCTCCAAGTCCATTCCTTCTACTGAACTGTCATCATCACTGTAAATCCACCCATTCCTATTCTCATTCCCGACCGACTCTTCGCTGTAGCTATCTGAGAGGTAGGCAAATTCACAGGCGTTGACAAAATTGGAAAGGTTAAACTGGCACTGGGATTCCAAGGTAGGGAAATTTGGCTCTGGCTGAGAGGAGGAAAAGGGTCCCATGGAGGGATTT
The DNA here is from genome assembly GCA_022495995.1 of Adenophora triphylla var. japonica. Classification (NCBI taxonomy): domain Eukaryota; kingdom Viridiplantae; phylum Streptophyta; class Magnoliopsida; order Asterales; family Campanulaceae; genus Adenophora; species Adenophora triphylla. The sequence continues at coordinate 848,823 of JAFEMH010000291.1, read as the reverse complement.
AGAGGAAGCGAGGGTGTCGGGACCCTAACAACTTGGGGTATTGGAGGAGACTGAGAAAGGACAGTCTTTGGTAATGGGTTATATGAAGATGGGGGAGGGCATTGGTTATAGGCTAGCTCTTCTTCCCTGGTCATCTGGTTACCCAAACCAGCACTGCTCTCTGTCAAATCGGCCATTCGACTCTCGAACCGATGAAACCGAGGATTCTCGCGAATCGTTCGAGGATTCTCGCGCTAACAAGTCGCCGACCCGGTGTTCTCACCCACTTCTTTCTCAAGGAAAGGGATAGGAAAGGTTTAGACTCGGGGTAGGTGTTTAAATTTGAAGGCTCAGTGCAATATGCAAATTAGAATCTTCAAGTTTACTTAAAACAAGTATCTTTTATTAATATCTATTTGGTTGGAAAAGGGGTTACGCCCTTCTTTTTTCACAACTACTCTAGATCCCGGATCGGTGGGTTCCGTCACTACGTCTATAAGCCCCTCGTATTCCACTCCGTATTTCGACCTCCCAGGGTGGGCGGCCCCGGCGAGGGTCCTATAGGGCACGCGGATCCCACCGACCGAGAGTAAAGAACGCTCCTATCGGGTCTAGCGGGTCATAGGACCTTTCAACGCACGAGCGATGCGGATTATAGTCAAGGCAATACCGGAAAGTCTCGTCTCTCGCCTCGACGGATCTCGACAGAGTTTCGCTTGAGCGAATGACGGCTTTTGACTTTCGGTAATGTCCGAGAATATAATAGGCATGGGTCGGGCGGCAAAAGCCGGATGACACAAAGGTCACATTGAACTTCGTTGCATACGCAGTGCGTGAGTCGGAATCGAAGTCAATGCCGGCCAAGATCTTGCCAATTTTTCCTTGTCGGAATTTTGGCGAGAGCTTCGCTTGAGCGAAAGATCTTTTGATTTTTTGGCAAAGACTTGGTCTTGACTCTTACGCATTTCGTGCGGGTCAAGGTCAATAGTCAATGTCGGAGTCAAGATCCCACCGATTTTTCCTTGTCGGAATTTCGGCGGGAATTTCGCTTGAGCGAAAATCTTGGCTTCCGTTATGAGCTAAGGCTTGACCTTTACGTGGGTATGCAATCGGGCTATATGACACGGACTAGACCAAAAACCAACCAAAAGTCACGGTTTTTTGAAACGTGTGACACGGACCGTGCATTGGTCGACATTTGCCGCCATGGGAGGTTGGGATGATTCCGTGCGCGCCCGGAGCATCGTAAGGTCTGTCCGTGATCGCACTGAACCACCCTCGGGTTTGAGGACGTGCGTGCAAAAGTGTACAGGATATATCAGTGCGCGTAGTGTGCGGTCTCCTAAAATTGTTCCTTTTTGAGTTAAAACGAGATTTTCATAAATGTGTTTTAAAGGAATGATTTTCGGGACGGGGAAAATGCAACACGTAAGCACGTAAATTTTTCGGGAGCCCTGGCCTACATGGAGCTGAGTAGCCCCAAGCTGCTAGGACTGCCAGATTAACCATGATTTTTTCCTGGTGGAATTGCCACTGAGGTCGTTTGGTCAGAATCCTATGAGGATTAGCCGTACGACTGCATGGATCAATTTTCCAGGTTCCACTCCTTTTGCTATTTTTCGGGTTGTTTCCCGTTTCAAAGTATGCACAGATTCCAAGATGCGAATGATGCAATGCATGGTAAAAGAAAGCAAGCACGATTAATGAAATCGGCGATGGGAGTCCAACCCGCTCAAAGGGAAAAGCTTTCTTCTATTTTTTTCAAAATTTTTTTTTTTAAAAAGGGGATACTGGTACGTGGGATTGTTAAACCACCTTGTTATCCCAAGCCCCGGGTTAGGGAGCGATACAGGAAGGGTAAGTGGGGTCCACCTATATACCAAGTATCGACTTTTGTTTTTTGAAAATAAAGCTTTTCTCCTTTGGGATGATCCCCAGCGGAGTCGCCAAACTGTGAATGTGTGCCCAAAATTTTTGTTTATTGGAATTCACGCGAGTTTGAAGACATCCGAGTTATTTGAAAAACGGAGTCGCCACGCCATTTTGATTACCTCAAAACTTTGAAAAAAAGGTTTTATGGGTTCGGAGGTTAAGTTACCCCTTGGGAAGAACGTTTGGCGTTCACCCAAAGTGCCTTGCACGAGCAAGTCTCCTAGATTTCATTAATCGTGTTTGCTTGCGTGCTTTCTTTGTGTGCATGTGTTTGAAAATAAGGGGGGAATGTCCCAAGTTGTCTTCCGGACGTACAAACCATTTGTTGGTTGTCGCTCGGGATTTCTTGGAATTTATGTATTTGGGATTATGATCCCGTCCTCATCTTATGACTTATGATCATCGCATTTTAAACCTCGGGACCCTCGGGACTTGCGTGATCGAGAGAATGACTCTCTTTTAGGGTCAAAGATGAGGTTCTTTAGGAAGGAATGTCCTTAGCCCATCAATCCTACACTTTAAGACGGTCGAGCTCGTATAGAGGCTTCATACTCATTCTTAAACGATAATCGGAGATATAGGGTTCAAGGTTATCCTTTTCCTAAAGAAATCATGAACCTTTAATGGAAGGAACGATGCAAAGATGAGAACTTTTACACCGGTCCGTTCCAAGGTTGGGGGAAAGGGGAAATGCATGATAAAAAAATGACTCTTTAATGAAAAGATGACATTTTTAGGTTGCAAATGATGCTTTTTGATTTAAAGAAATGATCTTTATGCAAATGATGCATAAAGATTTGATTTTTATGCAAATGATGCATTGAAAAAGGGGTTTTGATGCAAAGGATGCATTTTTATTGAAAAAGATTTGATCTTTGTATGCAAATGATGCATAAAGATGACATTTTTATTGGAAAATAGGGATTTTAGGTGCAAAGGATGCACCTTTATGAAAAAGACTACATTTTTATGACAAATGAGGTCTTAATGCATGCAAAGGGGAAAAGGGGTGATAAAGATATGATCTTTATGAATAAATGCCAAGTCCCAAGCAAGATATATGAATGCAATGAGCAAGTATATCAATTAAAATGCAAGGTTAGGGCGTGCGAGGTTACCAATCGTTTCCTTCGCTTCTTCGGACGGAGCTAGGAGGAGAGGTTCTTCTTGGGTCTTCAAGGAGGAGGGAGATGGCTTCTTGAGCTTCTTCTTCACCTTCTTGGACTTCCAGCAGCTCCTTGAGGGATCTTCTTCGTATTATGAGAGTATTATGCTTCTTGTTGATGATTAAAATGGGTAGAGGAGGGCTCTATTTATAGGCGATGCTGGATAAGGCTAATGGCCAGGTGCGAGGCTGCGAGCTCTTTGCAAATGAGGCCGTGCGGGCTTATCCATTATGACTCAGCATTCTAGAACCATGCAAGGTGGCATTATTCTAGAAGCTTCCTTCCTAATTAAAAAAACGTGTTTCTTAATTAGGAAGGCTCCCTTCAGCCCTTAATTTTAAATTTGGACTGTTCCAGGACATTTCCGGAACACTAGGAAGGTCCGGGGAATTACCGGGAAATTTACCGAAATGTCGGGAAAATTAACCGGAAGGCATGAGCCAGATTTGGGTACTTACAGGACTGAAAGGGAGAGATCTAGGGCCGTTGATCGGGACCCTTCCTGTGGAAGCTTCTCCCCTTTTCCGGGCAATCTCCTTTTCTTTCGCAGTGTCTACCGAGGTGGCCTCATATCCTAGGCCGTGGCGAGTTTTCTGTCCTTTCACCTCAATAACTTTGTGAATTCCTTGCTGATGCTTCCCCAGATCGAGACCGGGCAGGTAGCTCATTTTTCTCATCATCTTCAAGACTGGAGAGATCTTGTCTTGAGTGATCGTCAGATCTATGTTACAAACTTGGGCTTTGGGAGGCTCGACCGTGAAGCCTGTTAGTATGAGACCTTCCTCGTCATGTTTGATCTCCAGAATAGGTATCCCACCCATATCAGTGCCCTCCAAAGTGACTAGGTCTCCATAAATGGTTGTCAAATCCCCATCCGAGACAAACTTCACACACTGATGTAGACTCGAGGCAACCCCTTTAACTTGATGCGACGAGTCTTCCCAACAGGCATTAAAGGTGATCGGGATGTCAATAACCTGGAATTCCACAGGAATCATCTTCTTGCCAAACCAGAGGGCCAAAGTAGCAACCCCAAGTACTGTGCGGAATGTAGAGTCGTAAGCTTTGACTGTGAGGGAGGAAGGCTTTAAATCTGTGGATTTGATGTCGAGCAGACTCATGATCTTAGCCGGGAGGATATTCATCCCAGACCCGTTGTCAACCAAAACTCGGGGAAGACGCCGTTCATCCAGTGGGCCTGTGATGAAGAGGGGCTCGTTATGATCGGCTCCGAACCGAGGGAGGTCGAGGTGCTGTGAAAGTGATTATATTCCCATAGTGAATGTTCCCGATCAAGCTGCCTTACATCATCGGGAGTAGCATCAATAGGGACTAGCGTGCGGGCTAGGCTTTCTTCCGGCTTTAGCTTGTGGGGGTACGATGAGGTAGCGGGGACCACAAAGAGATGTTGGCCCGAGTTTGTTTCAGTGGGTAAGCACGGGATCCTCCTTCTCGAGGTCGGGAGTTTCGGCCGTCTTGGCATAGGGAGGCAGTCTTCCCTTGGTGCTTGATCTGCTACCTTCTTATCTGTCTTAGGGTTCCCTGGTAGATCTGCGCCGGATCGGGTCAACAAGTTGACTTCCTCATCGTCGCTTCTTGACTAGATTTCTTCAATCTTTGCCAAGGTCAACGGGGATCCTTTTTGGCTACCGGCCACTTGGTTCGACGAGTCTAGCAATGGTGAGGGGTGAGATTGAGGTATCTTGGCTCCTTCCTACGGGCGGCTTTAGAACCGCTTCCCATGTCACGGGTTTTGAACCGGGATTGTGTTCTTGTCCCCTGGATGGCCCAGAGCTAGGGCATCCTCCGATTTGCCTTCATAGCCTGCCTTGTTCATAGTTAGCATACAACAGGAATTGCTATTCTCAGGGCTCGGCGGCTTTTCAATTTCATCTCCGGTATAGTGCAGCCACTTTGGTTCCTTTCTGTAATACTCAGAGCTGGAGACGATTACAGCATTTTGCGTGGGAGGAGCATCGGGTATCATGCCGGTTTCCAGGACTTCTCTGAGAGCTGAAATACATTCGGGGAAGGTGACCTCTTCTTGGGTAACCCTGACAAGGATTGTTACTTTGTTTCGGGGCGGATTTGACCTGACCATGGTCACTTTTTCATTGGGGAGGATGGGAGTCAGTTTCCCTCTTTCTAACAGATCTTCAACTATCAGCCTGGATCAGGTGTCCGAAAACCCTTTCCCCAAAGCATGGTAGGCAGTGTTGAACTCTATGACATCCACGTGCTCAGCCCCAGGAAATTTCATGGCTTTCATGTCCTCGGTTTCATAATCGTCTTCCGAAGTTTCCTCAATCTTACGGCTATCAGCCTCCATCTCATCATACATCTTCTTTCTTTCGCCCTTGCAAGCAGGGCAACCACAAGTAAAGGATAGACAACGCTCCCCTTCATAGTTTGATGCAACAGCTCGGTAGATCTGGGTCCAAATGAGGAGTACCCGGGGTCCACTGTCGGGTACAGGAGCAATTAAGAAAGCGTCATGTGGGTCCATGGGTATGAAGGCAACTAGGGAGACATTTAGATCAATAACCCTTTTCAGTGACTCCATGCACTCAGTGTGTTCAAGCGGCTCGACAGTGACCCTTACTGTTGTGATGCCGTCTGTTTTAGGGAAGGAGGAAAAGGAACCGATGACGTTTACGAATTCATCGTCTTCCGGTTGCTGAAAACCTCCCTCTTCAACCAGTGCTTCAATGAACCTTCTCCATTCTCCCACTAGGTCCTTGTAGGGAACATTGTGCTCTAGGATTTTGGATATGTATGGATCTGTAAGTGAGCTTTGTTGTCCTTCATCCTCTGAGGTATCCGGGCACTGACCACAAGTGCATCTTACGAGGAGTACTTCGTGGGGGTCCATCCTCATCGGTATCTGACCCGCATTTTCTGGCGGTCCTTCATCGTCGCTTGCTAACAACCAACCATTGTGTCCAGCTCCCATGATGTCATTTCCGACATGATTGTTCCAGATTGATTCCGGATCTTGGGCCTCAGTTGACTCCTCACTTTCGTCGTCATCATCATCACTGTCATTACTGTCATCAGAATCATCTTCCCATACTACTGGGATTTCGGCTGAGAGAGAGCGCCGGTCAAATCTGTTAGGGGAGGACGGGTGCGTGCAGCCGCAGAAATTGTCATATGACCCCATTGCCAGAAGCGGCAATTGTGACTCCGCTTCTCCTCCCAGAAACTGTGGGGGAAGAGTGAGAGGGGGCGACACGTACTTGACTCCAGGAAGGATATAGAAGCAATCCTCCTCTTCCGATTCTTCACTTTCACTGTCTTCGGGATCATATTTGGTTTCCCCCAAGGCCAACTTGCAGAAGTGTACTAACTCCAAGTGCTCTTCGGCCTCTTTGCTGATAAGCCCCAATACTGGCGCCCGTCTGAAGCTTTCTTGCTCAATTTTCCTTGACTGTTCTAACCATCCCGTGTAAATGGTTTTCTCATGATTTGACTGGAACAGCCCCAGTTCTTCAGCATCGGCTTTCCCTTCCTCCGAGAAATAGCGAGCCTCATATTCTTGCAAGAAATTTCTAACATGAGACCAAGGAGGGTTGGTTTGTTCACCATCCTCAAGGCTGAGGGGGAATCCGAATTCAGGATCCTCGACAAGGTTGGCCATGGGTATTTGGAGATCTTCATCAGTTTCCGCATCCTCCTGGGCATGCGAAGGTTCTCCGGCTTCAATCATGTTCACCTGGTTTTGATTTCTCGGGAAGGGATTTTTGACTGTATTAGGCCCCTCGGGGCCTTCCAACTTCCCTTGCTCTATCAATCCCTGGATTGCCTTTTTCAGAGTAAAGCAGTTATCTGTTAGATGTCCGCGGGCCTGATGAAAAGCGCAAAACTTAGAAGTATCCACGGGAGCATTCGGATTTCTGGGTTGGAAATTTTCTAAAGGCCGCAGCAAGCCTTCTTTCACCAATCCTCTAAAGATGTCGTTCAGAGGCATTCCGAAGCTTTCGAGGTTTATGACCCGAGGCTTGGGCTCAGCTGGTTTCCTGGGAGCAAAAGGAGTTGCATTATTACATTCCTGCCCTGCGTAGTTGATCATCTCTTTTCCTTTAGCAGGAGCCGGAACCGTGTTGGAGGGAGGAGCTCTGTATCTGTAAGCAGGTGCAGCAGCCGGCTGTAGATTGTAAGCCTTTTCAAACTTAGCTGCGGAGTTAACCATGGCTCGTAAGTCTGAGTACGGGAAATGACTGAGGGAGGTTCTCAGATATGACTTCAGGCATGACTGGAAGATGTCCAACTGTTCCTCCTCAGAAGGGGGGATGGCCATCTCACTGAGTTTCAGATTCCACCGCTTGTAGAAATCCCCAACATTCTCATCGGGACGCTGCACGGTTGTCTGCAAGTCAACTCTATTTGTTTCCCATTCCAAATTAGCTTTGTACTTCTCTGTAAAGGCACTGGTGATCTGGTCCCATGTAGCCCTGGCCTCGGGTTTTAAGCGGAAGAACCATTTTAGAGCACTCGATTTCAAGGAGAGACTGAAATAGTCAGCCAACTGCTGATTGGTGCATCCTTTGGCCTTCATTGCCAAGGTATATGTGTCCAGATGAGTTTTTGGGCATGCAGTCCCATCAAACAGGTCCAGATTAGGCATCACGAACTTGTGGGGCAAGGGAACAATGGAGTCCGGTCCGTAGGCCGGAAGGCGAACTTTTTAGCTTGATCAATTCAGCAATCTGCGCTTTCATTTCCTTGTGTTGCACCATGAACCAGGCCAGGTTAGGGTCTTGTGGTGGAGCCATGGCGTTCAGACCAGTGACTGAGCTAGAGTGAGGAGCTACCACTGGCGGCAGACTGGTGGAGGGAATGGCCGATCCGGGGACATAGGTAAAAACCTGTCCTTTGCCCGAATTACCCTGGGGAGCGTGAGTAGGAGCCTGGGCATAGGGATAGAACCTTGCAGCTTGTTGACTTTCAACCGACAGAGTGGGCGGAGGCAGACCTGATGTAGCCGGGTAGCTTGGTTTTCCGAGCTGAGATTCATAGGTAGGCATAGGCGTGGGCTGTTGTCCCTGGTTGTTGAACTGTATGCCAGACTGTGGCGGGTGTGTGGCGAGAGGGTATTGCGGTCCGATGGATTACGATGAAGCTGGATTAGGGGCTTGGTGGCCCATTGGTCCACACAGTGAGAAATGGGTTTGTAGGAGGCTGTGCTAGGAGCGGTGGCATCATTACGAGGAGGGGCTCATTGTTGCCTGAACCAAAGCGTGGTGGCATCCCAAGCTGTTCTGCGGTACTACGAGCTAGCATTGTGAAGGTGCGGCTTGGTCGTTTCAGGCGAGACGGGATCCCAATTTGCTTTGGCATTCAGAGATATCCCCAATAGTGAGAAGACATTAAAGTCTTGATTTTGTCCCACCGAGGAGCTATGAGTGATTCGCCCCGTCAGTGCGTGGATCCGATGATGCAGTCTGTGGGGAGGCTGGTGACCCGAAGATCGAGGAACATGGGTTACGGTAGTAGTACCATAGGAGGTGGGTGGTGGCATCCCGTAGTAATCAGGGCGGCGAGATGGGATTGGGATCCTCTTCTTCTTCCACGGTGAAGGTGCCATCGGGATTGAGGCGGCGGCCAAACCATGGCTTGATGGCTTCCATAAGGCTATTAATCTGTGCTTCTGTCGCAATCTCATACATTTTGCTAAGCGGATTCCACTTCTTCATTGCATGCAGGAAGTCCGGGAGGCGGAGTGATGTTGTCCCCATCGTTACCGGGCGATGCGGACATTACGAAACCGGAGTCGGAACAAATGGTGAAGGCGACGATGCGCTTGACTCTTCCCAACCTGAGTCAAACGGTGACCGGCGCCGAAACCAAGCTTTGTGAGGAGCTGCGGGGGGAAAGACACGAGGGTTCAGATGTTTGGGAGTGGAGGAGGGTAGGTGTTTGGGCTTAGGGCTCATGCAACACGCATTTATTTGTTCTTGTTTACTTAAAACGTATTTTATTAACCTAATCGATTGGAAAAGATTGCTCTTCTTTTTCGCAAACTACTCTGATTCCTGGATCAGTGGGCCCCATCACTACGCCTGCGGACCTCAACTGTAACCCCGAACAAGGGTTTCGTAGGGCAGCGAGGTCCCACCAGACCGAAAAGAAAAATGATCCTAAAGTGCGGTGGGTAATCTAGTCTTAACGAGCATTCGATGTAAATTACGGACAAAGGCGACGTCGAAAGGTCAAGATCATGTACGGAGGGCTCGACGAAAAGTCGGCATGGCTCGGAGCGATAAACGTCCATAATTGATCTTGACCCGTCGTTAGTTCAGGCCGTAATTAGACATGGAATAATCATTAATCCTTGATGACTCGGTGTCAAATGCCGAGAGTCGGTGCATAAGTTGTGCCAGTCAAAGTCAAAGTCAAGGCGCCAGTCAATATCTGGTCAAAGTTCGCGGCGGAAAATCGGCATGACTTCGACTGATTAAGGGTCCCCGAAAGATATTGACTTGGTATGCCGACTAAGGCTTGATAGGAAAGGTGTATACACGAGCCGGGCATGACACGGATGGGACTAAAAACCAACGGGTCTCGGACAAAGTGTGTCACGGACAAGTGCATGGTCGACACGAGGCTCCAAGGGATGTTTGGGTAGTCCCGTGCTTGCACCGAGAGGCGTAATAAGGCCAAACGGGCTGCACTCTTTGGGATTTCCGGGTTAAGGACGTAGTGTGCAGTGTAAGGCCAAGTGCGCGTAGTGTGCAAGCAGTCTATCTTCTTTTTCTGAGTAAAATAGAAATTTTCACATGTGTCTTAAAAAGGATGATGCATGCAAAAAATTTTGAAAATGATTTTTTTTTGAAATTTTTTTTTTTTGAAATTTTTTTTTTGAAATTTTTTTTTGAATTTTTGATTTTTTTTTTGAATTTTTTTTTTTGAATTTTTTTTTTTGAATTTTTTTTTTGAAATTTTTTTTTTGAATTTTTTTTTGAATTTTTTTTTTTGAAAACAAATAAACACATAAGCACATAGGCACAAAAATTCAAACAGTTAAGAAAATGATTCCGACAGTCAAAATACCGATTCTTCCGGGACAGTCAAAACAACACGAAATGTGCAAAACAAACACACACACACCCACACGGTAAAAATGGTTTCAAATGTCGGGACGGAAGTTTGACCCACAAAAGTTTTTCTTTTTTTTTTTTGAAAAATATTTTTTTGTGAAAAAGATAAAGCTCATTTTTGATCCCCAGCGGAGTCGCCACTGTGATAAATGCCACCGCGATTTTTCTTTTTTGAAAATCAACAAAACGGGAGTCGCCACGCCATTTTTATTTTAAGGGCCAAAACTTTGAAAAATGCCCGAGATTAGAAATTTGGGTTCGGAGGTCACGTTACACTCCGGGAAGAACGTTAGGGTTCACCCGGAATGCCTCGTAAAACGAGTCTTCCTAATTTGAAACCATTTGTGTGTGTGTGTGTGTTTTGGTTAAAATAAATGCAAACTGAGAAAATTAAAAATTGAGAACTCTTTGTAAGACATTAAACAAGTCTCATGATTTTTGGTATGATTTTAGGGTTGAGTTTTGGTACTCAAAAGACTCCTTGAAGTTGAAAGTCAATTCTGCCAGAATGAAAAAGACAGTGGACACTTGATTTTAAAATGGATTTAAGAGCTTTAAAACTTCAGAATCTGAGAAAGGTCAGAGAATTAAAGTTGTTCAAAACATGTTAAATAAGGTGACTGCAGAAGATTTTTATGATTGGAGATGATTTGAGGGACCAAAACCTTCTGGAAGTCACAGATGTGAAATCTGGATTTCCAGAGACTGATAAACTGACTTTTGGAAAATAATTTGGAAAAGGGAGTTATACTCATGCAAAAAATAAAGTAAAAATATGTATGGAATTCTATGGATGTTGGCTAGAAAAAGTATTTTGTAGTCAACACCAAATTTCAGTTTTTCTGTGTCCAAAAAATTAGACAATGGACAGAGGTCTTAGAGAAAGGCTACTGGACAGCAACATTCTCAAGAAGGAAAATGTGATTTTAAAGGGGGTTTGCATCCATGCTTTGTCCCCATTTCCTTAGGCTTTGATTAGTGATCACTAAACATGTTTAGTGGTGATCTACTATATCAAGCCATCCTTAGGGTACATTAGGACTTAAAGCACTTCATTTGCTTGGGAAGGGGAGATTTAACTTGAAATCAAGATTTTTTTTGTATGAAAATGATTTTTAGGTTAAGAAAAGGTTTTCAAGTAAGTAAAAACAATTTGAAAGGAATGTTGATCCTTGTAGAAGATCATCCATGGAGATGAACTTCCATGGTGATCCTCTTGGATCTAGGGCAAGGGATGGACAACAAGCAAGTTACATCTTTGAAATGTGAGATGCATGCATGGATGAGGGAGGTTTAAGGTAAGGAGAAGGAGGGTTTACCAATGGTGGTATCCTATCTTCTTTGTGTTTGTGTTTGAGACTTGAATTTAGTGAGTATTTGGTGAGTGTGATTTGGGAAAATAATCAAAAGAAAAAGGTGGCAATTCAAGGAATTCCCACTGTTTTCTCCAGTATTTTCGCCAAGGTGCTTACTGTGAGTGAATTGTTCATGGTTTTTCTGAGACTGAGGGGCTCAATTTATAGGCCTCTGAAAACTTCAAAGATATCCGCGCGGATTAGTCCTTCAGCGTGCACTGTTCATTTTAGGGGCGAGCAGGAAAACCGAAAAATCGAAAAAAACCGGACCGAACCGAAAAAACCGGAACCAAAAAACCAAACCGATCACTTAATGGTTTGGTGTGGTTTTTTAAAACTCAAAAACCGGCTTAACCGGTTTGGTTTTGGTTTTATATAAATGAACCGAAAAAAAAAACCCGGACCGAACCGAAATTAATTTAACGCCGTCGTTTAATATACCCCATATATAATCGCTTTCTCTGTTTATCTCTCATTCTCATTCGACGTTGTTCACATTTCACGATCCCTCATTACTATATCAGCATACATGTGATACATGTGATTATAAAAGATAAAGTTATGTTCATCTTGGGTAAATCATTTTATGAACAAGTCTTTTCGCTTGTGGTTATTTATTAACAATCAAACTATACTATCAAAAAGATAAAGTTATGTTCATCTTGGGTAAATCATTTTCAAGGATGCTACAAATTGTTTCACTATTCATTACTATATCAGCATACATGTGATACATGTGATTATAATCATCATGTTTCCAGATTCTTTCAATACAAAAATACCCAAGATAGCACAAAAGGCATCCTAATCATTACTATATCTGCATACAGTTTGTTTCACTTGGGTAAATCAATTTCAAGGATGCTACAAATTTCAAAACTGTGTAAATGAAATAGTTTTCGGTTTTATGTTCAAACTCTGTAATGTATTACTGTTTCAAAATTAACTTTTTTGTGTGGCTCAAATATGTGAATTTCATGTTTGTTATAGAATGAATGAATGTTTTTTTTATCAAAGTTGGAATGTAATCTTAAATGACACCGAAACCAAACCGAAATCAAACCGAAATCGAACAAAACTGAAACCGAACAAAATCGAAACCGAACGGTTTTGAAATACAAAAATCGATATTTTTCGGTTCGATTTCGGTTTTAGCCTAAAATCGAACCAAATCGGACCGTGCACACCCCTAGTTCATTTAATGCTGCTGCAGGCTTTGGACAAGAGGAATATTTTTCAAAATATTCAAACAGCTGTGTTTTACAGCTTACCCATTTCGGGTTTTTACATTTTTTTACATTTTGTAAGATTCTTTCCCTTGTTTATCTCTAAATAGCAATTCCTAATTTACCCTTGCTTTGTTAGAAAAGTTAGGAATTGTTAGAAATATTAGGGATGTTAGGGCTTTCGTTAATTTTCTAACGAAAATGCTAACAACTCAAATTGGAGCACTTACACGTCCCAAAATGAAAAGTGACTCAATTGAAGTGGGAGGAGGGAGTATATTATTATAAAAGTCGATGATGATCAAGAACTAAATTTTAAATTGCAGTTAGTCCTCATTTCCCTCCATCATAGTTCTGTTAGTCATTGTCCGTTGCCGTACCCAAAAGTTTAAAAAAAAAAAAAAATGAGCCGAAGAAGTTGTCGGGAAGTCGAACGGCAAATCCTCAGTTACCTCCACGACCGGAAAACCCGAATCCAGCTCCGTCAAATCCATGCTCACTTCCTCCGCCACCATCTCCACCACTCTACCCAAATCCTTTCCCACTTCCTCTCCGTCTGCTGCTCCCTCCGCCAAATCAACTATGCCAATTCAGTCTTTCTTCACTCCCGTAACCCCAATATCCTCCTCTTCAATTCCATGATCAAGGGCTATTCTGTATGCCCGCCCTTTGAAAAATCAATTCATTTGTTTTCTACCATGAAAACCCGCGACATTTGGCCTGATGAATTTACTTTTCCTTCTTTGCTTAAGTCGTGTTCGAATCTTTGTGATCTTAGATTGGGGGAAGCTGTTCATGGGGAGGTAGTTTCACTTGGTTTTGGATGTTTTAATGCTGTTAGGATTGGGATTGTTGAATTGTATGCGAGTAGTGGTAGAGTGGTGGATGCGAAGAAGGTGTTTGATGAAATGCTTCACAGAGATGTGATTGTTTGGAACTTGATGATTCGGGGGTTTTGTAAAATTGGAAATGTTGATATGGGTTATGGGCTTTTTAGGCAAATGAGGGAGCGTAGTGTTGTTTCGTGGAATTCGATGATTTCTAGCTTGGCACAAAGCGGGCGCGATAGTGATGCTTTGAAGGTTTTCCATGAAATGATAGAGGATGGTAGTTTTGAACCAGATGAAGCGACTATGGTTACTATGCTGCCAGTCTGTGCTCGTTTGGGTGAGGACGAGGTTGGAAAATGGATACATTCTTATGCCAAGTCAACTAGACTTTTTCGCGATTTTATCACTGTAGGTAATGCCCTGGTTGACTTTTATTGCAAACGCGGGATTCTGAATTCTGCTTTCATGGTTTTTGATGAAATGCCTCAGAGGAATGTGGTTTCTTGGAATGCCATGATCTCAGGATTAGCTTTCAACGGAAAGGGTGATCATGGGGTTGCTTTGTTTGATAAGATGATAAAAAGTGGTTTTCGCCCTAATGATTCTACTTTTGTGGGAGTATTAACATGTTGTGTACATGCTGGGTTGGTGCAAAGAGGTAGAGATTTGTTTGAGCAAATGGATACAAATCACAATTTGAAGCCAAAAATTGAGCATTATGGTTGCATGGTTGATCTTCTTGGGCGTAATGGATGTGTGGACGAGGCTCACGACCTATTATTATCTATGCCTGTGAAGCCAAATGCTGCTTTATGGGGTGCTTTGCTCAGTGCTTGTCGTACTCATAGGAACACAGAGCTTGCAGAGCGTGCTGTCAAGGAGCTTATTAATCTTGAACCATGGAATTCTGGGAATTATGTGTTGTTATCAAATATATATGCTGAAAGAGGGAAGTGGGATGAGGTGGAGAAAGTTAGATTGCTAATGGCTGAAAGTAAGATCAAGAAAGCACCCGGCCAAAGCTTGGTTGGATGACCACAGTGCTGATTTCATATATAGAGGGAGGTATCCAAAGACTGATAACAAGTTGCGTCAGAAGGGACTAATTTGAGCAAAATTTCTATGATGCGCTTCAATAAAACATGAGAGAGGCTGATAACATGTAGGAGCTGACACAACTGATCAAATTAGGGAAGGAATATGCAGAGAACAAGTCGAAATGGAGAAATGCAGAAAGGATTATCCACTCTTTGCAAGTATGTGAATTAAGTTCTGGACTTTCTTATCTATTTGGGCATTTATTACTCCGTTCCGTTCCGTTCCAAAATGAATTTCTTTATTTTATTTAAGAAACATTCTGAAAAGGTTCACATTTAATAGTAACTTTTAATAGTAAGAACTCATAAATATCCTTGCTCTCACTTTCAAACTTGTAGTTTTACAAGTACAAGTATAAAATATTTTTAAAAGATGGTAAAAATTTATTTAGAGACACATTTTGGGACAAAAAAGTTATTCATTTTAGGTCAAAAGAATTCATTCATATTGAGACAGAGGTAGTATAGGCTTATGATTTAGTAGAAAGAAGCAAGAACCTAGTTTTTGAACTATAGGAGTAAATTCAAGCAAAACCTTCAGGTGGGTTTTAAGAACCTAACTTTCAACTTCAAAAGGCATAGTGAACAAGGTTTCTATATAAAAGAAGCAACATTATAACTTGAAGCGAGTCATTTTAAACATTAAGCTTGCGCTTTTCTAAATTTACTCATTATGTATAATACTCTCCCCCTCCCATCTGTTCCATAACAAGTGTTATCCGTTTGAGCCTTTTGAACGATTTTTTTTGGATTGTTCTACTTAGCCCAGACAATTTCGACCCGTTACCACTAATCCGCTCGACCCAACCTACTAATTACCTAACTCAACCCGTTTAAGTTAGTGGGTTGAAATGGGTCACCCACCTCAAGCACAAAGCTTAACCGGTGGACCCGACCCGACCCATTTCAACCCGCAAACATAAATAAATAGCCAGAATTAATGAATCTAAGCCATCCTAACTGAAAAATAAACAGGTCGGCACGCCTCAATCTGCCGAACCGACCTGTTTCAACCCGAACTATTTGACACCTTAACTTAAACGGGTTGTTGTGATTCGACCAGTTTCAACCCACCACGACCCGAGTCAACCCAACCCAATCCACAAATTGCGAGGCCTAGTTCTACTTCACTTTTCTTGACTAGCTATGTGAATATTTTCAGCCAACTAAAAGAAGAATGGATAATGGTGGAGAGGAAGTGGTGTTGTTAGCTGTATGAGTAAGAGCCATTAGGGATGGCCAAACGGTTCCGGTCCGGTTTCGGGCCGAAAATCGCCGGTTCTGGTTCGCCAAAAAGGTGACCCTTAACCGGCCCGTCGTTGACTCCAGTTCGGTTACTCCGGTTCCGGTTTTCTCTCCGGTTCGGTCCAGTTTCGGGCTTTTCCGGTCCGGTTCCGGTCCGATTCTCTTGAAAATCAAGGAATTTTCATCCGGTTCCGGGCTTTTTCCGGTCCGGTTCACCAAAATGGTGACCCTTAACCGGCCCGTCGTTGACTCCGGTCCGGTTACTTCGGTTCCGATTTTCTCCCCGATTCGGTTGGGTTCCGAGCTTTTTCGATCCGTTCCGATTCAATTTTCCGATTTCGATCTGGTTTGGCCATCCCTAAGAGCCATGATCTCAAGGCCAGAAACTGAGAAGTGTCAAAAGCTGGATCCATCAAGAAAGAAATCACTCAAAAGCTACTGGGTTGGGTTTGGCGAAAGGATGAGAAAGGTACTTAAGTGGTGATCAATTTGATTGGACAACTACAATTTTGTGAAACCTAATTAAATTTTATAAATTATTATTTATGATCTATTATAATATTATTGATGATGTCAAAAATGTTCGGATTATCCCTAATCCAGCAACAGGTTGTATTCTGTATGTTTGAATAGCCTGAAAAAAGGTGAATAAACACGTAATCTAAGTCGGGGCTTCACCGGCGAAAGCATTCCGACGTGAGAGTAAGTATTTGTCTTTAGAGAGTAGTTAACAGTCAAAAGATGTGTTATCAAAATAATGTGAATTATAGCTTGTATTTATAGGCATAGGATTGTAGAGTCCATCTTTTATTAGAAAGTTGTGTAAGAGGAGGTTATAATCCTAGTTGGATTATAACTACCCAAAGTCCTTTTTTGAGTAGTATTAGATAATATCATTCTTCACGTGTGCCTAGCCTAGGAAGCACGCTCCTCAACATGTGATGCTTGATCGGCCTGAGTTGACGCCGAGAAAGAGAGGAGCAAGGATAGGGAAGCATATTTTCTTGTCTTGGATGGTGGCCGAGGAAGGTCTCATCGTCTTTTGTTGAAGCCCTCGTCTGCTTTGATTGATTCCTTGCTCGACATATGAGAATGTGCATTGTTGACATATACTCCCTCCGTCCCAGCGAAAGAGCCATTTATTTCCTTTTTGGGCGTCCCATTTAAAAATCCACTTTCCCAAAAAGGAAACCTTAAATCACTATTCTCTCCACTCATTCTCTCTCCTACTTTACTTTTACACTCACAACATTCTCTTTCTTACATCATCTCCCACTCATTCTCTCTCCTATTTAATTTTTCATACTCACAACATTTAAACTTTTTCTCTTTCCTACATCACATTTCTTATTTTGCGTGCCCGGCTAATTTGGTGGCTCTTTCGCTGGGACGGAGGGAGTATGAATTATGCTTCTTATTCATTATTCGCTCTTTTATGTCTAGGTCGACATAGTGGGAATGATGAGGAGGCACGACGAGCAAAGGTGGGGAAGACCCACTCCCTTTGTCGTAATTGAGACTTGTAAGGATTATATTTTAGGCCCAATTCATTGGGCCTTACCCGGCCATTACCCACGTTCGTACCTCGGTTTATACCGTTCATTAGCCCCCTACTTCCTAGTTCGGCTATGACGAGGAGGAAATGGTGCTCTACCTCGGGTTAAACGGATACGAACGGGTTTTTACGAATCACGAGGCGTCTCATTATCCGCCTGTTATTTAGACAATGATGGGCGCGGTTTACGAGGTTTGGACATTCGCATTGGGAACACTGATGGATATGTTTTCATATCCATTTTATATGTTCTAAATTCTATTTATTGCAAAATTCCTGAGTAAAATAGTAGTTTAATTGCGTTGTTAGTGTTGTTTTAATTTCAGGTTGAAAAGGTCAAAAAATGGGTGATTTAAGGTGGAGAAAATATTAAAATTCGAGACGGAGCGAAAGGGAGTAACCATTGAAAAGAAGAAAAAGAAAACTAAGTTTTTTGGCTGGCCAGCAACAAGCAGCTTCAGAGGCCGCCCTTCCCCACTTCGGCGACCGCACTAGACCTTCGGCCCAACAAAAAACTAAGTTTTTTGGCTGGCCAGCAACAAGCAGCTTCAGAGGCCGCCCTTCCCCACTTCGGCGACCGCACTAGACCTTCGGCCCAACTACGGCGTCCGCCCATCCTATTCTGCCTGGCCGCCTAAGTCTTTTCCCAGCGCCTAGACCAAGGTTGACCAATGTTCACGCCAAGTTCCAGCCCGCTGCCTTGATTAGTTGGGCCTTAACATTATTTTAGGCCCTCATCTGCCTGGGTCCTTTTTAGTATAAATAGAAAACAATGTTATAAATGTAGGGTTATGTTTTATTTTTGAGAAGGAGGGAGGCTGGAAGCTGAATCACTGTTCCGAGGTCTTTGTAAGGTTTTTCTTTTTTTTATGAGTTGGTCTCTTGTGAGAACAAGGGGATCCGTCTCATACATGAGACGGGTCGACCCATGGGTGGCAGCTCATGCCTTTTAAAATAGGTATTACGTTTAGAAAAAGTAATAGTTACCATCTCTTAATGTAATGACTGTATACATATAAAGTAACATTGTTAATAAGTAAACGTAATACCTGTTTTAAAAAAACAAAAGCTCATTTTTACCCATTTTTTCAAATGTAATACAAACTATATGTATTACATTTGAAATGTAATAACTTATTTTAGTTATAATAAGTATTACTTTTGCCAAACGAAGAAAACATAGGGAAAAACACTATTACTTTTCTGTATATATGTATTATTTTTACCCATTTTTTCAAATGTAATACAAACTATATGTATTATAATACAAACTATATGTATTACATTTGAAATGTAATAACTTATTTTAGTTATAATAAGTATTACTTTTGCTAAACGAAGAAAACATAGGGAAAAACATTATTACTTTTCTGTATATATGTATTATTTTTACCCATTTTTTCAAATGTAATACAAACTATATGTATTACATTTGAAATGTAATAACTTATTTTAGTTATAATAGTATTACTTTTGCCAAACGAAAAAAATATAGGGAAAAACACTATTATTTTTCTGTATATATGTATTACTTTAATGTATACAAACTATTACTTTATATGCATACAATCATTACATTATGTTATAGTAACTATTACTTTTCACAAAACGAAAAAAAAAAATAAAAAATTTAAAACTTAAAAAAAAAAACAAAATTTAAAAATTTAAAAAACACACACACACACACACAAAACTCTCTCTCTCTCTCATTCTTTCTCTCTATTCTCTCTCTCACCTATTCAACTCCGACCAAATAAAATCCATCTGAGGAAAAGACCAACGTCCGGCGTCCTCATCGTCGGAGTAGTTGTGAAGGTTGTGAACAAAGTCTCTCATTCGAGTCAAGATTCCGATCACATATTACTGCCACTGAGGGTAAAAGATTTGGTTCTTCGATTTAATCATCTTCTTGGGATTGAAATTGTGAATTTGGATCGGTGCAATTAGGTGGGGAGCTTGGGTCGAGTGGCTTTGGTTTGGGTGAGGAGGTCGCCGGTTGATTAAAGGGAGGAATCAGGTGAAGGTTTGGCCGGAGAAGGGGAAGCTTGGGTTGAAGAAGACGATTCCCTCGCTCCCGCTGCTCTGCGTTTACGTATAGAGAGAGAGACGGGTATTCTTGGGCGGGTCATGGTCATAGATCCGACCCGTCTCATGGATGAGACGGGTATTGTTGTTCTCACATGAGTTTTTGTCTTACTTTATATGCATACAATCATTATATTATGTTATAGTAACTATTACTTTTCACAAAACGAAAAAAAAAACAAAATTTAAAACTTTAAAAAAAAACAAAATTTAAAAATTTAAAAGACACACACACACACACAAAAACTCTCTCTCTCTCTCTCTCTCTCTCTCTCTCTTCCTCTATTCTTTCTCTCTCTACCTATTCAACTCCGACCAAATAAAATCCATCGGAGGAAAAGACCAACGTCCGGCGTCCTCATCGTCGGAGTAGTTGTGAAGGTTGTGAACAAAGTCTCTCATCTGAGTCAAGATTCCGATCACATATTACTGCCACAAAGGGTAAAAGATTTGGTTCTTCGATTTAATCATCTTGCTGGGATTGAAATTGTGAATTTGGATCGGTGCAACTGGGAGCTTGGGTCGCCACTGGTTTGGGTGAGGAGGTCGCCGGTTGATTAAAGGGAGGAATCAGGTGAAGGTTTGGCCGGAGAAGGGGAAGCTTGGGTTGAAGAAGACGATTCTCCCGCTCCCGCTGCTCTGCGCTTACGTATAGAGAGAGAGACGGGTATTCTTGGGCGGGTCATGGTCATGGATCTGACCCGTCTCATGGATGAGACGGGTATTGTTGTTCTCACATGAGTTTTTGTCTTTTTTTATTTAGTGTTTTTCTTTTTTTATCTTTATGTTTATGAGTAGTTAATTTTCCTATTTCATGTATTGGATTTAGCTTTATTGCCTAATTTTCATGCCATAAATCATTTTATCATTGTGCTTTCTCTCTCTAGATCATCTTAGCTTTTTAATTGGGGTTTCAAGATTGCAATTTTAGATCTAGTCTCTAATTGGTCTTTTCAACATATTTGTGTTTTTAATTCACTATTGATTTGGGGATTTTAAACAAAGGCACATGCTTTGGTGATAAAATTAGTTTGATTCCGTTATAGAAGTTGAATTGATTTTGGTTCTTTTAATTCTTTTGATCTTATTGCTTCCTAAATTAATTGCTTGAACTTGATTTGCGAAAAATGATTGATTTTGAAAGAGAGAGTGTAATCCGGCCGCCTCACCGTCCCACTCTCTATTAAAGTGAATGAACCCTAGTGAGAGTCCACATACTTAGTCAAAATTGGCATGAAATGGATAATTTAGTGAAGTCCAATCCGTGAAACTCGTTTAATATTGTTAACTCTAGAATTTTTTCTCAAATAATCCCGTTTTACTTTTTTATTTACCAAAATGACTTACTGTTCAAACTATTGCCCGAAATGTCCTCTTTTTTGAAACTCGCTACACCGTGTAGCGAGTTTGACTAGGGTTGGTCAAAACTCGCTACACCGTGTAGCGAGTTTAGGGTAATTAATTTAGGCCGTTGGGAAATTAATTACGGCATTTAATTAAACTAAACTCGCTACATGGTGTAGCGAGTTTTGACCAGATTTAAGTCAAACTCGCTACACCGTGTAGCGAGTTTAATATATTCCAAACCCCTACATAACCCTCTCCGTCAGTTCCAACAAAACATACCCTTCTCTTCCTTTCTCAGTCCAATTCTCCCTTTTCTTTCTTTCTTTCTTTCTTTCTTTCTTTCTTTCTTTCTTTCTTAGTCCATCTTTCATCTATCTCTCTAAAAATGGATCCATCAAAACCCCGCTGGTATCTTGGACGAAAACCTCTTCCAGACATCCCGGTTAAACCTCCAATCGTCTATCTAATCTCTCTCAAATTGAACGAGAGTTTCAATCTCCACCGTCTCCACCGCCTCAAATCGAACGAGAGAGAGAATCTCCACCACGTCATATCATACCTGGTCCCGCTGGTGAAGCACAGGGCGCCATGCGTCGGCATCGCATCGGAAAAGCTCATGTCTCTCAGGGACCCCGCTCGCCGACTCCAAGAGGCCATACGTAAAAAACTTGAAGAGCCTGGTGGAAGGTGATGATTTTCGTGGCAAAGCTTGGCTTTCTGCGATGGACTATCTCACTGCAGAGGGTACTTATTATCCCTTGAGAATGATCAAGGAGAATTGCCAAAAATATGAGAGGGTGGAACAGGTATATTATTTTATTTTAATTATAGCTAAGGTTGAAATTTATAAATAATTGATCATTATATTTTTGTTCTATTAGGTTGTTGTAGTTGTGAAGGAGTTTACACGAAGTGATCATGGCTCTGTGCATTTGGTTTTGAAGGATCCTACTGATACCATTGATGCTTACATTGCTGACAAAGTGATGAGAGATAGTGAGGGCGGAAGTCACATAGGTGTTGGTGCTGTTCTTATACTGACTAAGGTATGAAATATTTTCCTTAACATTACACTCCCTAAGGTTATATTCCTTAACATTTTGTTCTAAATATTTTGTTTTGTTGATCTATTAGGCTGTTGTTTGGGCCCCCTCGCGCTCATCAAAAATACTTAACATTGTTACTTCTAATGTTTTTAAGGTGTTTCCCAAGGACTGTTAATTTCTGTTATTGGACATGTAACTTGACAATATTTATTTTTTGTGATTTTATGTAAGATTTTCTATGTGGCCGGGATGTGGCCACTAACTTGAAAATATTTATTTTTTGTGATTTTATGTAAGATTTCCTATGTGGCCGGGATGTGGCCACTAACTTGACAATATTTATTTTTTGTGATTTTATGTAGATTTCTTATGTGGCCGGGATGTGGCCACTAACTCGAAAATATATATTTTTTGTGATTTTATGTAAGATTTCCTATGTTATCATTTGTTTTAAAATATGAAAAATAAATATTTATAAAAAAAAAATTCAGCCACATGTCATTATTTTTTTAACACATGTAAATTTTTTTTTGTTAGTACGAAGCTATTTTGAGCAACAATTTGAAGCTGATTTAATTGTCGAAATTAAAATTTAAAAGTTGTTATTGTTACACCATTATATGTACTTCAAGTAACAATTTTTAAATATTCATTATGATATCTAAATTAACCTATAATTATTGCTCAAAATAGCTTTTCAACGAATTTTTTTTTTGATGTTACTACGAAGCTATTTTGAGCAACAATTTGAAGCTGATTTAATTGTCCAAATTAAAATTTAAAAGTTGTTATTGTTACAACATTATATGTACTTCAAGTAACAATTTTTAGATATTCGTTATGATACATAAATTAACCTATATTTATTGTTCAAAATGCCTTCGCGAATGAAAAAACAAAAAGAAGTAACAAATTTTGAAATTTTGAAACGAATCTTGGGGGACAATCTCTGGCTTTAACTCGCTACACGGTGTAGCGAGTTTCAATAAAGCTGAAATCGCTACACGGTGTAGGAAATTTAATTCAGCTTTATTGAAACTCGCTACACGGTGTAGCGAGTTTAAGTAAACCAAAATACTTTCCAGCTACAAAGTGACAGTTTTGAACAAACACCCGTGACTTTCTCTCAGCTTTCTCTTTTCCTCTAAACTTTGTTTCTTCTTTCACCTTTCTCTCTTTCTCTCAATCAACTCTCTCAATCACCATTTTCTAAATCACCTTAATTCAAAATAAAACTTCTTCATACGTTATTTTATTTCATTAGAATTGTTGAAGAACAACAAGAATCAAGGTAAATTAACATCATCTTAATTATTGTTTTGACTTGTGTTTAGATATAAAATTTGGGATTTTTTTGTGTTTTATTATATTGTAGATATAATAAATATAAGAGTTTTGTTATGTAGGTTTTAACACTTTAATTTCGTAATGTAGGGTTAAATATGAACGGGGGTCCAATCATTTTTATGTGTTATTGGGGAGGTGATGATGAACAACCGTTTGATGGTCCTCATTTCAAAAAGGGGCCAAAATGTGCAATAAGGGGTAATTGCTAATGGAAATACAATGAGTTAATTGATGAGTTATATAAAAAGGCGAACTTAGATCGGTCTCAATTTGATTTGAAAGTCATTTACAGATACCCTCATTCTTTTGATAGCGGGATTGGTGAGTACTTTCCTTTCCGTATTGAAGATGATGCGTGTATGGATGTAATGTTCGATCAGTTTGCTAAATTTGGAGGGATTGGAAATTTGCAGCTGTATGTTGTTGTAAAATTAATTGAAAATCGATCCAATCCAGAGTTTGAAACACAGCACACAGAGAGTACTTTCAGGTTTTCTCCAACTGGTAACCGTGATGATGGGGTTGGTCCAAGTTCCCAAACTCTTGTATCAACTCAAACACCAAATTATGATGATGGGGCATTTGGCCATAATTATCATGTTCATGATGATGATCGGGCATTTGGGCATAATGATCACGTTAATGATGATTATGATGTTGACTATGAAGAAGAGGAAGTGCACACTGATGTAGATGCAATGCTAAAGGATGATGATGATGAATATGAGGAGGGTTGTAACGACCCCAACCCTAGGCATTTATTTTTAATATTATACTAGATGCTTTTAATATTTATATTTATTTTATGTGTTCAATTATGTCATTAAATTCTTAAATTAAGATAAATTGGGTGAAAAGTAAATTTAGAATCTTATAAGAATTTATTGGACATTTAATAAAGAAACTAAGGAAAATAATAAAAATGGAAAAATGATAAATAATGTGGGGAGGATAAATGAGTAGGATGAATTAATGGGATAAGTTTTATTTTATTTGGGTAGGGGAAAGCCTTGGTTATTCTTGGTGGGGGGCCAAAATCCCTTACTTCCCCATGCCATGCCAAGTGTCACCCCTCTCCTCTCCCCCTTGCCTCCCTCTAGCCGGCCCCTCCTCCCTCTCCATTACCCTCCTCACACTTCTTCCTCCTCCTTCATTTTTACTTCTTCTTCCTAGAGAAACTAGAGAGCTCCCATGGAAGCCCAAGCATGAAGCTTTGAAGTCAAGAACATTTCTTCACCAAAAATCAAGTCTTAGAGCATCCTTGAAGTGGGTTCATCTTGGGAACTCATCTAGCTAGAAAGATCCACATTCCTTTGCAAATCCAAGTGAGTTATTATGACTTCCTTTCTTTGTATGCTCATCAATGATTTGATGTTGTTATTGTTATTAAATGATTGTTTAATGCCTTAGAATGATAGTATTGTTCATAAAGGTTGATTAAGAATGTAAGAATGTGGATTGAACAAGATTTAGAAACTAAGTGTGAAATGTGATATTGTGATGGTTGAATGAGTAGTAAATCCAAGAGTGAGTAACCTAGGTTGATGTTATTTTGGGAGATTTAAATGATCTATAATGATAAGGATGAAGTTAGTAAACCTTTTTATGTTCACAAAATAGAGGAAACTTGGGTTGGGATAAATTGGTATAACTACATAGGTATTTCCAGCCTTGTTCGGAGTGCAGGTTCGGGGCACGAGTCGTGCCCTGTGTGGCACGAGTCGTGCCTTGGATGGGGACGAGTCGTGACAAGGATTAAAGGGAAGTCGTGCCTTGTGGGACGCCTTTGTTTAAGGGAAGGCCAAAGGGGCACGAGTCGTGCCACGGGGCACGAGTCGTGCCACGGCACAGTGACATTGGGTCAACTTTGAAGGCTGTTTAAACCTAATCAAATTAGAACCAAAATGAAATCTCTTTAACCTAGATTAAAGTAGAATACTTTGGCTACTCAATGACATCTTAAGTGATCAAAATGGAATTGTGGAAGTAGTTTAAATATTGCCCGAAAATGGTTGATAGGTTTGATTTGTGACTTCACCAAAATAGTTCCAATTTGGGAAATAGAACTTGAACTTTAATAAATGTTATTCGAGGTCGTATAATGACTATGTAAGAGTGGTTTATGATATATAGTAGCCTCACTCCCTATCTTTAGTGAATAGTTGCAATGGTGTAGAAGCCATAGGTTTCACTATTGAGCTAATTGGTAATGGGTAGGTATCACTTGTGGCATTGTGTCCAAGTTGTGGAATTATTAATTATATGGTTACCTTAATATCCTAAGTATGGACTATTTGGCAAGTTGTTATGTGACATCCCAATGTGTGGATTATGTGTTATATGGTGGTGTGATATCCCGATTGTGGATTATGTGGCATGTTGAGTTTATTGCTATCCCATTGGTGGATTTAATTGTTATCATTCATATTTACTGATGATGCTATGCATAGTGTATTACTTAAATGTTGCATTATGATGTTGGATTGAACATGAGTATATTTTACCATGTTGCTATATTGTTTATCCCGTTTTGTGGATTTATCTCAAGTAACTATCATGTGCTTGGGCGTATTATGTTCGGGTGGGTATGATGGATGCCAATCAATTATTGATTTGTTCAATAAGTGATTGAAGGTACATCATACCGGTGACCCTTCCCCACTCTGTGGCCACGGGTGGGGCCGTGCTAACGATCGTGCGAGTGATAAGTAGCCTTTACGCTGTTGCAACCGTTGTAAGGAGGGACGATGTTATGGTTGGATACTCTATATCATAGATATCTTTTCTTATATGGATCTACAGGGTATGAGTCCTATAAGAGGTGAATGTCTTGGAGGCAATTCACCAAAGAGTGGAGTTTTACTCCCACGTTGTACGACTTATTGTTCGGACGGGAAAAGGTAAAATGAGGTAACGTAAGGTGTTTACCGCTTTCCTAATGTGTTAAGTGTTGCCATGCTACATGTTGCATCTTGTATGGCATCTTGCATATCATAATAGCTCATTGAGATTTATTCTCACCCCTCTCCCTTCTTGTTTTAGATTCCGAGGCAGGTGACCCGAACCAGTGAGGCCGGGGATTTCATTGTGGACTTTTACTTTTGGGGCTTGACAAGTTAAGTATAGGAGTGGGTTGTTTAGGAGTATTTATTAAGTATTCCTCTTTTGTAATTTGTTTGGAAAACACTTTTATTAAACAATGTTATTCAGGGTTTTGTGTAATTAATCAGATTTCGGATTGTTAAAGTTGTAGTTGGATCTCCTTTTAGTAGAGATATTATTAATTAATTCTTACTTGGAAGTTAGAAAAGTAGTTTTCCTTTAAAGGCAAATAAATGTTTTAAAAATCTAGATGGTTTGTCTTGGTTTGAGCTCCCTTAGTTCGGGACACGTGTTAGGTCCCGGGTTGGGGTGCTCACAGTTGGTATCAGAGCTTAGTTTAGAGGTCAAGGGTAGATGTCTAGACTAAGTGGGAATGTGTGGTAATTAACGCCGAGTGTTTAATGCAGGAGTTCGTTCTAATGGCCGGAAGCAAGGATGATCAGCGAAAGGTGCTAGGAAAGGAAGTAGATATGGGTATAGGTGGAATTCAGAATGAAGAGATGATGAAATTATTCAAGGAAATTGTACAAGGTATGGAGACTAGAGGATCAGTTCCTAATCATCATGAAGGATGTCAAAGTGATGGATTGGAAAGATTTGTGAAGATGAACCCCCCGAGCTTTAACGGAGGTCCGAACCCGTTAAAGGCAGAAGAATGGTTAGCAGAAATGAATAGGATTTTTGAGGTTATAGAAAGTCCCAACAAGGAGAAAGTTAGGTATGCCGTGTTCAAACTTGAAGGTTTAGCTGATCAGTGGTGGCAAATATTGAAAGGAAGTTGGGAGCGGGATCATACGCCCCGTACTTGGGATAATTTCACCAAACATGTCGAGGATTATTTCGTTTCGATGGTTACAAGGGACAAGAAGGAAATCGGATTCTTAGGACTAGAACAAGGGATCATGACGGTGAATCAGTATGTAATCAGGTTTGAGGAATTAGCTAGAAGTTGCCCTCATTTAGTATCGTATGAAGCGAAAAAAGTTCATAGGTTTATAAAAGGTTTGAGGACTGAGTTTAGGAAGAAATTTGGGATTGATAGCTTCACCAATTATCAGACAGCCTTAGAGAGAGCTTATAAGATTGAGAAAAATATTGAGGAAAATAGTGGGAAATTGGAAGGTGAGATTGGAGATCGACGAGGCGTTAACTTCAGGAAGTGTGAGAGGAGAGTTTGTCGTAGCTTCTTTATCTAGGCCAAAATCCAAGCAGTATGGGATGAATTGTAAATTTTGCAAGAGGATTGGACATACCGAAGATCATTGTTGGAGTAAGCAAGGTAAGTGTATTAAGTGTGGAGGAATGGGACACTTTAGGAGGAATTGTCCAAAGTTTCAGCAGGAGCGAGCTTCAGGCAGCAGTCAGCAAGGTGGACGACAAAGAGGTGGTACCAAGAGAGATAGCGAAGGGGAGCCGAGAGAGAAGGTCTATGGTCGAGTAGGTGTTTCGGTTTCAGGAGAGATAGGTCCCTCAGAGGTCGCTAGAGGTATATTCCCTGTCTCAAAAGTTAGGGGTCATATTTTATAGATCCTGTTGCATATCATTTATGTTTGGCATCACATTTTGCTTATATGTGACATACATTGTTGAAAAGTTGTTTTGTTGTTGGAGGGTTCTGCTCTTATGAGAGAATACCTTGAACCTTCTTCGGTTTACCACGATGGTGATGTGGTTATGGCTGAGCATGTATTGCCAGTTGAAATGGTATAGTTATTATTTTACGATTCTTAGATATACTTGACCTGGAGGGTTAAGTAGTTGTTGTTTAATGGTAGACTATCATAATAAGTGAGTCTCCTTTTTCCATGCTTAAACTGCTTATATTGGTATTTGTTATAGGTGAACCTTAAATGTGAAATTCTGGTCATATGTGGATATTTAGGGCGAAAGTTTGAATTAAGATGTGAAGAGTAATTGGTATATGCTAGACTTGCTTAGGGAGTCTTTTCCAAAAAATTTTATGTGCTAGTTGCGAGTAAATGTTAAATGTGCTTTCGTTGGTATATTTTGTTGTGTTGGTTCTGAGTAGGATAAGCAGAATTGTAATTCTTATTTTGATGGCTTTAGGGTAATTAGAATCGATGATATCTTTGTTAATTAAAGTTTCGGGAAGATTGTAAAAATAAATTGAGAATTGGGTTAATTATTCCTTGTGAAGAATCCTTATATGCAAAGTTTAGCTAGTGTTAGCTCGAGAGGATTGCAAATTTTGGGTTCTATAGTCTTAAACTCGGGCGTTGCCAAGGATCTTGTGAGGTTGAGTCCGTGATCTTTGAGTTAGCAAGTACTACCTAAGAAATTTAATGAACCCTTAAGAATTGTAAAGTCATTACTTTGGTTGAATCTAAAGGGCGTATAAATGGTGTAGGTTGTGATGAGGATGAATCATATTGTTAGTGATGGAAAATAGGTTGACTCTTACCTTACCTAGTGGATGTGAGAATCTTGTGAAATTTTAAGTGTGTATTAAAGGAAGATCAAGGTGTAGTGTTATGCAAAATGGGAAATGATAGCGTATGTTTCGAGGAAGTTAACTTAGATAGAGCGGAAATTTCTTATCATTGTTCGAGAGCGGTTACAATTGTTTGTGTGATTTAAACGGAATCTTATCTTTTGAAGTTCTCTATCGGGGATGGTTACCGATCCTAAGAGTTGAAGGATTTTTGTAGTCGATAGGAAATATGATTACCAGTGGTTGGGTGTGTATAATATTAGTTATCATTTTAACATTAAGATAAAACCGTATGAGACGTTGTTAGGAAAGAAAATATCGATCTCTAATTTGTTGGGATGAAATTGGGAAGCAAGGTCTAAGGTAATTTAGCGCCAAAGTTTGTTAATCCATTTGAAGTTTTAGGAAATGTTGGTGAGTCGACTTATAGACCGATTTGGGGGCGACTTATCGAGTATTTGAAGTTTAAATGTGATATCGTAATGTATTGGGAGACATGAGATGTAATACCTTTATTTGAATATACTTTCTTTGAGGTCGTGAAATTTCGGGTTAGTGATGATGGTATAGTATTCTCGGGATATTAAGTTGTAGTATCACATTACTTATGAAATTGGAAAATCTTGGAAAAATCATAGTGTTGAAGAGACTAATTGGGAGTGAAGTCCTAGAGTATTCGGGTTAAGAAAGTGTATAGTGGAATTATACCATTGAGAAATCTAGTGGAAAAGTGTTAAGTTAGAATGTGTGGAAGGTAACCTTTGCTATTTGATCCTTAGGGTAAGCGACAGCCAAATTCGGGACGAATTTTCTTTAAGGGGGAGTGAGTGTAACGACTGACCCTAGGCATTTATTTTTAATATTATACTAGATGCTTTTAATATTTATATTTATTTTATGTGTTCAATTATGTCATTAAATTCTTAAATTAAGATAAATTGGGTGAAAAGTAAATTTAGAATCTTATAAGAATTTATTGGACATTTAATAAAGAAACTAAGGAAAATAATAAAAATGGAAAAATGATAAATAATGTGGGGAGGATAAATGAGTAGGATGAATTAATGGGATAAGTTTTATTTTATTTGGGTAGGGGAAAGCCTTGGTTATTCTTGGTGGGGGGCCAAAATCCCTTACTTCCCCATGCCATGCCAAGTGTCACCCCTCTCCTCTCCCCCTTGCCTCCCTCTAGCCGGCCCCTCCTCCCTCTCCATTACCCTCCTCACACTTCTTCCTCCTCCTTCATTTTTACTTCTTCTTCCTAGAGAAACTAGAGAGCTCCCATGGAAGCCCAAGCATGAAGCTTTGAAGTCAAGAACATTTCTTCACCAAAAAATCAAGTCTTAGAGCATCCTTGAAGTGGGTTCATCTTGGGGAACTCATCTAGCTAGAAAGATCCACATTCCTTTGCAAATCCAAGTGAGTTATTATGACTTCCTTTCTTTGTATGCTCATCAATGATTTGATGTTGTTATTGTTATTAAATGATTGTTTAATGCCTTAGAATGATAGTATTGTTCATAAAGGTTGATTAAGAATGTAAGAATGTGGATTGAACAAGATTTAGAAACTAAGTGTGAAATGTGATATTGTGATGGTTGAATGAGTAGTAAATCCAAGAGTGAGTAACCTAGGTTGATGTTATTTTGGGAGATTTAAATGATCTATAATGATAAGGATGAAGTTAGTAAACCTTTTTATGTTCACAAAATAGAGGAAACTTGGGTTGGGATAAATTGGTATAACTACATAGGTATTTCCAGCCTTGTTCGAGTGCAGGTTCGGGGCACGAGTCGTGCCACTGTGCACGAGTCGTGCCTTGGATGGGGACGAGTCGTGACAAGGATTAAAGGGAAGTCGTGCCTTGTGGGGACGCCTTTGTTTCGGGAAGGCCAAAGGGGCACGAGTCGTGCCACTGGGGCACGAGTCGTGCCCTGGCACAGTGACATTGGGTCAACTTTGAAGCTGTTTAAACCTAATCAAATTAGAACCAAAATGAAATCTCTTTAACCTAGATTAAAGTAGAATACTTTGGCTACTCAATGACATCTTAAGTGATCAAAATGGAATTGTGGAAGTAGTTTAAATATTGCCCCGAAAATGGTTGATAGGTTTGATTTGTGACTTCACCAAAATAGTTCCAATTTGGGAAATAGAACTTGAACTTTAATAAATGTTATTCGAGGTCGTATAATGACTATGTAAGAGTGGTTTATGATATATAGTAGCCTCACTCCCTATCTTTAGTGAATAGTTGCAATGGTGTAGAAGCCATAGGTTTCACTATTGAGCTAATTGGTAATGGGTAGGTATCACTTGTGGCATTGTGTCCAAGTTGTGGAATTATTAATTATATGGTTACCTTAATATCCTAAGTATGGACTATTTGGCAAGTTGTTATGTGACATCCCAATGTGTGGATTATGTGTTATATGGTGGTGTGATATCCCGCTTGTGGATTATGTGGCATGTTGAGTTTATTGCTATCCCATTGGTGGATTTAATTGTTATCATTCATATTTACTGATGATGCTATGCATAGTGTATTACTTAAATGTTGCATTATGATGTTGGATTGAACATGAGTATATTTTACCATGTTGCTATATTGTTTATCCCGTTTTGTGGATTTATCTCAAGTAACTATCATGTGCTTGGGCGTATTATGTTCGGGTGGGTATGATGGATGCCAATCAATTATTGATTTGTTCAATAAGTGATTGAAGGTACATCATACCGGTGACCCTTCCCCACTCTGTGGCCACGGGGCGGGGCCGTGCTAACGACCTGCATCGAGTGATAAGTAGCCTTTACGGTTACGTTGCAACCGTTGTAAGGAGGGACGATGTTATGGTTGGATACTCTATATCATAGATATCTTTTCTTATATGGATCTACGGGGTATGAGTCCTATAAGAGGTGAATGTCTGGAGGCAATTCACCAAAGAGTGGAGTTTTACTCCCACGTTGTACGACTTATTGTTCAGACGGGAAAAGGTAAAATGAGGTAACGTAAGGTGTTTACCGCTTTCCTAATGTGTTAAGTGTTGCCATGCTACATGTTGCATCTTGTATGGCATCTTGCTGCATATCATAATAGCTCATTGAGATTTATTCTCACCCCTCTCCCTTTCTTGTTTTAGATTCCGAGGCGGGTGACCCGAACCGGTGAGGCCGGGATTTCATTGTGGACTTTTACTTTTGGGGCTTGACAAGTTAAGTATAGGAGTGGGTTGTTTAGGAGTATTTATTAAGTATTCCTCTTTTGTAATTTGTTTGGAAAACACTTTTATTAAACAATGTTATTCAGGGTTTTGTGTAATTAATCAGATTTCGGATTGTTAAAGTTGTAGTTGGATCTCCTTTTAGTAGAGATATTATTAATTAATTCTTACTTGGAAGTTTGAAAAGTAGTTTTCCTTTAAAGGCAAATAAATGTTTTAAAAATCTAGATGGTTTGTCTTGGTTTGAGCTCCCTTAGTTCGGGACACGTGTTAGGTCCCGGGTTGGGGTGCTCACAAGGGTAGTAGTGATTCTGATGTCGATTTGGGAGCCGGTGATGATGGGCCGATTGATGATGATGTGGAAGCACCTCTTGTTCACTATGAAGTGCCGCAAAATCGAAGATATGAGAGAGCGAGTTATCCCTTTTACAGTGATATTGGTACATCTGCACGACAAGAACAAGGCTTGATTGATTACGATCATGCACATAGTTTTCCAGTTTGGGATCCGGAACAACAGCCGATTGCTAAAGGGATACGCTTTCCTGGCAAGAACGAGGCACAATTTGATATAAAAAGGTTCCATATTAAAAACAATCGCAGGTTCAGGGTAAGAAAGAGCACACCGAACACATGGGTAATTGAGTGTCTGTTAAAAAATTATCCATGTCATTTTTATGTTCGTGTGAGTAGGAAGAAGTTTGGCTATTGGGAAGTGACCAAGTATAAGGCTCCTCATCTGCTTATATTGGAGCAAGTCAAGATCACCCCAATCTAGATGCCAAGTTTATCGGTCGGGAAGTCGTTGGTGTTATTAAGGCCTATTCGGATGTCAAGGTTGGAGTCATTATTGCACACATCTCTAGTAGGTTTGACAAGGTAATTACTTACAAGAAGGCATGGTGTGAAAAGCGAAGGGCATTGCGAGAGGTTTTTGGAGATTGGGAGGAATCTTATAAGAGGTTACCCCGCATCCTAGCAAAGCCATTCAAAAATACAATCCGAGGACAATTGTTGAGTACTCTACACCTCCTCCTCCCGTCGGTGAAGCCTCCATGTTTCGACAGTATTCTGGGCATTTGGGCCTTGCATTGAAGCTTTCTCTCTTTGTCGGCCGGTCATTTCGTGGATGGAACATTTATGCATGGTAGATATAAAGGGGTAATACGGATTGCCATGGGTGTTGACGCCAAGACAAAGATACTTCCGCTTGCCTTTGCCGTTGTTGAAAAGGAGGGCGCCGAGCTGGCATTGGTTCTTATACCTGGTTTGCAAGCATATTATCAAAAGTCGTGAAGTATGCTTGATATCGACCGTCATTGGGGCATTCTCGAAGACATGGCGAAGATATGTGGTGGCCAAACGTGCATCATCGATATTGCTTGAGACATATGCGAGCAAATTTCTTGGAAAAGTATAGAGGGGAAGGGTTGAAGTATACATTACGGAGAGCGGGTAGAGCAACTCAAGATAGAAAATTGAAATCTATCTTAGAGAGTATCCGTGGAATTAAGCCCGAGGCAATTGCATGGTTTCGGCATTTGGATGCTAGAAAATGGACATTGGCACACGATGGTGGTTACGGGTATGGCATCATGACTACCAACATGCTACGAGGTTTTCAATGGTGTGATGAAGGGAGGTCGTGGGATGCCAATCACAGCAATTGTTGAAACTGCCTTCTATCGTTGTGTGGAGTACTTTCAAGTAAGGCATGGATTTTCAATCAATGCCTTAGGAGGTAATCCTGATAACCCTAACATCAATCCCCGACACCAATTCAGCCAGAAAGTCAGTTATCACTACTTGAAGAACACCAGAAAAGCGGCAACACATCACGTCAGGAGGTTCAACAATCACGAAATGGGGATGTATCAAGTGACAACCGCACGTCAGGGTGATCACGGAGGAAATATACAGATTGTTCGACTTAATGAGCGTACCTGCACATGTGGTAAATGGGTTGCCTATCGCATGCCTTGTTCCCATCTCCTTGCTTGTTGTTCTGCACAAAATATTGATGGTCGAGATTTCGTTTCTGAATATTACACCGTTGGGAAATACTACAAGACATGGAAGGGGACATTCGAACCAATCGAGCATGAGGACTATTGGGGCGTGGATGGTTTGGTGCCTAGTTTCTTCCCTAATCCCCTACTTCGACGTTCTGCGAAGTTCGGACGACCTAGATCAAGACGCTTTCGTAATTCTATGGACTTTCAAGCAGATAAACGGAAGAGTATGTGTTCATCATGCCATCAGGAAGGGCACAATCGTCGTAGATGCCCGAACCTTAGGGAGTAGCAGAATGTTTTTCATGTAATTTATGTTTGGCTTGAATTGGATTCAGTTTCAGTTGCAGTTTTATTTTATGTCGTTTTCATTAAACTTGAAAAGTCCAATGTAATTTATATTTGAGTTGAATGTAATTTTCCAATTTCTAAAAATGACTTTAGTTATTTTAATGAATATTTAAAAATTATAATTGATGAAATTTATTAGATTAGGGAGTAATAAAAAAAAAGTTCATTTTCCATTTAAGTTTTAAGTTTCAATTTATGTTTGGCATAATTCCAAAAAAAAAAGGTTCAAATATGCTACTGTGTAATTATTGCGGGACGAATCAAAAAATTATATTAATTTGGCCCAAAATTGGAGCTGGCCAAGGCAAGGCAGTTGGGTGGCCGCCCTTGTTGTTCGGCCAAGGCAAGGCAGCTTGGGTGGGCGCCCAAGTTCATTTAAAATCGCTACACCGTGAAGCGATTTTTACTAAACTCGCTACACGGTGTAGCGAGTTTGGTAAAAATCGCTTCACGGTGTAGCGATTTTAAATGAACTTGGGCGCCATGTGAGCACCCCAATCCGAGACCTAACGCGTGTCCCGAGCTTGAGAAGCTCAAACTAAGAAAACCCATCTTATTTTTTTAAATCTTTTATTTGCCTTTACAAGAAAACCAATTCTAAATTTTTCATAAACAAAATCAAATAATAATATCTCCACTTTGAGGGATTTAAACAAATACTTTAATAACCATACTTGATTAATTACATTGAAAATCCTAATTAACATTGTTGACAAAAGAGTTTTCCTTACAACTTATAAAAGAGTAATACTTAAATATGACTTCCGACAACCCACTCATATACCTATCCGGACAAGTCCCAAAAGCAAGAGTTCAAACTCTTTCCCCGGCCTCACTGGTTCAGGTCACCTGTCTCAGCACAATCTAAAGCAGTAAAAGGGAAGGGGTGAGAATAAATCTCAATAAGCTATTATGAATGCAGCAAGATGCCAAATAAGATGCAACACATAGCATGGTATCACGTAACACATTATGAAAGCGGTAAACACCTTACGTTACCTCATTTTACCTTTCCCATCTGAACAATAAGTCGTACAACGTGGGAGTGAAACTCCTCTCTTTGGTGAACTGCCTCCAGCACATTCACCTCTTATAGGACTCATACTCCAGAGATCCATATAAGAAAAGATACCTATATCAGAGTATCCAACAATAATATCGCTACTGTAAAGCTTTAGGCTTAATACAGAAGCATTCCCCCTAATCACCAATCGCAACGGTCTGTAAAGCTTTTTGGGTCAATACAGTCGTTAGCACACCCACTCTGTGGCCACAGAGGGGAACGGTCACAGGTATAATGAACCTTCAATCACTTATAGAACAAATCAATAATTGATTGAATTCCATTATACCCCCGAATATCAACACGTTCAGGCACATAATAGATACTTGAAATAAATCCACAAAAAGGGATAATCATATATCAACATGGTAATGTATACTCATGAAAATCAACACCATAGTGCAACAATCATGTAATACACTATGCATAGTATCATCAATAAATATGAATGATAACAAATAAATCCACAAATGGGATAACCATGCAACCACATAGCAAGCATATCCACACATTGGAATAACATAACAACGTGTCAAATAATCCACACTTGGGATACAATACAACCATATACCAAATAATCCACAATTGGGAGACCATATATTGATGTAACACATATACATTCCTAACTAACACAATAGTGTGATTATTGTCTCTACACTGATCAACTAATCACCAAGGTATGAAAGCAAGTAAGGCCACCCTAAACCATAAACCATTCTTACGAAGTCAATACTCAACCTTGAATAATATTAATAAAAGTTCAAGACCTACTTCCCAAGTTGAACCACTTTGGTGAAGTCACAAATCAAGCTTATCCACCATTTTCTAATTAATTTTTAACTATTTCCAATATTCCATTTTGACCAAATAAGACATCATGGCCTAGTCAAGGTATTCTACTTTAACTTAGGTTAAAAAGGATTAATTTCTATCCGAGTTGGACTAGGTTCTACTAATTTATAATGGTTGGGATTCAAGCCACGAGGTTATTGGTGAAAATCAGCAAGAAAGGAAACTGGGGAGATTCTGGTGACATGGGCGACCGCCCAAGAAGGAAGAAAAGGTAACCCAAAGGCTGGTCACATGGGCGGCCGCTCAAGCCCCCTATGGGCGACCGCCCAAGCCACTTTCCAGCAAAACTCAAATTTCAAATTCCTTTTCACATAAACTCTTTTTCCCTTTATAATCTTTCTTATTTTTATAAATATCAAGAGGATTTTCTAACTTTACAAACCTCATTTTCAATCATTTAAACCCCAAATAATATAAACATAAATTATTTATCACAAGATTTTCAACCCATTTTACTAACACATTTCAAGTTCAATCTTCTAAAACTAATTCCACCCATTTCTTACACTCTTGATAAACTTTCTTAAACCACATCATTCTTTATCATTAACCCATTTATCAACTCCAAGAAGGTTTCCTAAGCATCAATTGACCATTAATAAAAATAACAACACCCAATAGTTCATTAACATTAAATAGGAGGAAAGATCATAATAACTCACAAAATTAAAAGTATAACAAGTCCTTTTTCTACTTCTTTCTACCAAATGAGATATAGTCCTTACATCTCCCAAATCAAAATAAGAAAAACATAACTATATACAAGAACTCCATTAAAGTCATTAACCTTTTACATTTCTTATACCCTCATTCTTCCAACTTAAACCCCCCATTTCATACTAAAAATCAATTCATCCTTAATTAACCCATTTTACTCAAATAACCTTATTTAAAAATATCACAATCATTTTCTTTTCACAAAATATTCATTAACACATAAAGTGAACAATATTTAGAAGGAAGTCATAATAACTTACCTTAGAATTTTAGGATGAAATGATGATCTTCTTAGCTTGATTAATTCCCCTAATGCACCAAGCACAAAAGTACAATTGGATTGGAAAATGAAGGAAAAATGAAGGTTCTAGGAACTTGGAAAATGGAGTTTCAAGAAGGCTTCCATGGGAGTTCTTTGGAGGAATTAAGAAGAATGATGAGGGAATTTGGGGAGGATGGAGGAAGTATGGGAGGAGTGGGAAAAAGTAGGGGCTTTTGACTAATGAAGAAGGAGGGGAGGAAAATAGGGGATATGACCCCCCATATCCAAATAATGAAAGGCTTTCAAAAATAAGCCACTAGGTTCTCCAAATTCTAAGTAATATAATTAAATCCCCTACACAAAGAAGCCTAACTACCCACATTTTATTTATTTATCAATTTCTATTATTATACTTCTCCCAAGAACATTATTTAATTTCCCAATCATTTCATCCTATTATAAGAAATCAAGAATATAAAATGAACACATAATTTTAACAATAATATTAAAAGCACATAAAGTCAACAATTAATATAAAAGGTATAATATGATACTAAAATAGGTGCCTAGGGTTAGGGTCGTTACATTCACTCCCCCTTAAAGAAAATTCGTCCCAAATTTTAAACTGACTTTCCTTAAGGATCAATAACAAAGGTTACCTCTCACGCATTTCGAATTACAACTTCCAAATAATTTTCTTAACGGCATGATTCTTCTATACATTTTCACAACCCGAATACCCTAGGATTTCAATTCCCTAAACTATAATTCTAATAACTCTCAACGGTTCTCCCGCATAAGTCCTATCCGTCTAATCATCATTAGTGGGAGAACTCCATACCAATGAGGGATCATGCAAATGATTTTTCCATACCAAGCTTCACACAGTACCACTTCAATGCTAAACTAAAACTGCTATTATCCACAATTTGCTAAGGTTAAATAACTTCTCAACTTGAAAGGAAGTCTATCACACCACACACAACCTATTTTTCAAGAATCTAGATAGTCTTCTAATCTCTTCCTTTCAAGTAACTAAATTCTCCAAACTCTTAGGATCGGTAACAAATCCAAAAGAGAGCTTCAAAAAGATAGAGTTTCCACTTAAATAACGCAAAACAATTGCAACCACTCTCGGGTAGAGGGTAAGAAAATTCCACTTTATCTAAGTTGACTTCCTCGAAACATACGCTATCACTTTCCCATTTTGCATAATATCACAACCTAATCTTCCTTTAATACGCACTTAAAATTCACAAAAGTCCTCACATCCATTAAGTAAGGTAAGGATCGGACCTATAGTCAATCTATTCTCCATCTCTATCAATATGATTCATCCTTATTACATCCAACACCATTTATACATCCTTTAGAGTTAACTAAAGCAACAACTTTACAATTCTCAAGAATTCCTTAAATTTTCTTCGGTAGCACTTGCTAACTCAAAGATCACGGACTCAATTCTCACAAGATTCATGGTAACATCCGAGTTTAAGACTATAGAACCCAAAATTTGGAATCCTCTCAAGCCAACTCACACTTGCTAATCTTCTCAAACAGTGACCTCTCACTAAAGGCAAATAACACCGTTCGCCAATGATCTTCATGATCCTCTCGTAACTTCTATTAAACAGAAAGGTCATCCATCATAATTACCATAAAGCCATCAAGATAAAGATTCAAAATTTTAGCTTATCATACTCAGAATCAACACATGGAATACTCCGATGAAAGCATATTCACCATCTATTCACAACTAGCACATAATTTTTTTTATTTATTTATTTATTATTATTTTTTTAGAGGGACTCCTTATTCGAGTCTAGCACATACCAAATACCCTTCACGCTTTTAATCAAAATTTTCTGCCTTTAACGCATATATAACAAGAATATCATATAAAGGTTTATCTATATCAAATACCCATATAATCAAATTAGGCGTAGAAAAGGAGACTCATTTATTATGATAGTCTACCAATACACAACACTACTTAACCATCCAGGTCAAGTATATATCATAATCACAAATCGGTAATTATACCAAATCAGCTGGCAATACATGCTCAACTATAACCACATCACCATCGTGGTAACCAAAGGAGATTCAAGGTATCCTCTCAGAAGAGCAGAATCCTCTAACAATAAAACAAAATCTCAAGCAATGTATGCCACATAGAAGCAACATGCTATGTCACACATAATGATATGAAATAGGATCTATAAAATATGACCCCTAACTTCTGAGACAGGGAATATACCTCTAGTGACCTCTGAGGGATCTATCTCTCCTAGGCCCGAAACACATACTCGACCTTAGACCTTCACTTTACAATACCATTTTAACCTAGATAATATTGTTATTACTAGATCTTTCTTCAAATCCTTCCATGATCATTCTAACTTAACTAAAATGGATACAGAATTCCCAATAACTTTGAATATCAACCTTACCACATTCATTCCAAAACCACTCTTTCTTGATTATTTCCAAAGCCCTATTAATTGACTAACCATTACAATCACCATGTATATCACCTAATACATCATATACCATATATGACTATAATTCAACAACAACTATACTATTGAGTCAACTTTAATTATAAGGTTCTCGAATGATACCACATACCTTCTCCAAACCATATAACCTTATTACTCTATCTTTCCACATTAAACCATATCTTATTATCACTATTCGATATATTCATTCACCCACTACCTAAGTTATTTCATTATTTTTACACATCACAAACCACCCAACAATACTCTCTCCACCATATATTAACCTTTATAATACTCTTTCAATTACCAACCTATATTTAATCAAACCATCACTCTACTCATTTTCAAACCCCTTTCTCATTATTTCAACAGCCAAACAAATTGTCAAACTTATCAAAAATCATTTATACGGTAATAATAGCATTGTACAACACACATAACAACAACTTTACAACTTAGCCAACTTCATTAAAAGGGACCCTAAATAATACCACATACTTAAATCATTTTTCTTAACATCAATACTATACCAAAACTTCACTATACCACATCTCATCTAATTTAACAAATTTCTATCCAAGTAAAATGCACCAACCCACCTGCAACGTTTCCCATATTCAACCTAAGACCATTTGAATTCATTACTAAAATACCATGACTGTGAGGCTACAATTTAAACATCCTTCATTTTCTAGAACCTTTCGCTGGTCATCATTGTTTCCAGCCATTAGAACAAACTCCTGCACTAAACACTCGGCGTCAATTACCACACACTTCCCCTTAGTTTAGACATCTAACCTTGACCTCTAAACTAAGCTCTGATACCAACTGTGAGCACCCCAATCCGAGACCTAACGCGTGTCCCGAGCTTGAGAAGCTCAAACTAAGAAAACCCATCTTATTTTTTTAAATCTTTTATTTGCCTTTACAAGAAAACCAATTCTAAATTTTCCATAAACAAAATCAAATAATAATATCTCCACTTGGAGGGATTTAAACAAATACTTTAATAACCATACTTGATTAATTACATTGAAAATCCTAATTAACATTGTTGACAAAAGAGTTTTCCTTACAACTTATAAAAGAGTAATACTTAAATATGACTTCCGACAACCCACTCATATACCTATCCGGACATGTCCCAAAAGAAAGAGTTCAAACTCTTTCCCCGGCCTCACTGGTTCAGGTCACCTGTCTCAGCACAATCTAAAGCAGTAAAAGGGAAGGGGTGAGAATAAATCTCAATAAGCTATTATGAATGCAGCAAGATGCCAAATAAGATGCAACACATAGCATGGTATCACGTGACACATTATGAAAGCGGTAAACACCTTACGTTACCTCATTTTACCTTTCCCGTCTGAACAATAAGTCGTACAACGTGGGAGTGAAACTCCTCTCTTTGGTGAACTGCCTCCAGCACATTCACCTCTTATAGGACTCATACTCCAGAGATCCATATAAGAAAAGATACCTATATCGAGTATCCAACAATAATATCGCTCTTTGTAAAGCTTTAGGCTTAATACGTAAGCATTCCCCTAATCACCAATCGCAACGGTCCGTAAAGCTTTTGGGTCAATACAGTCGTTAGCACACCCACTCTGTGGCCACAGAGGGGAACGGTCACAGGTATAATGAACCTTCAATCACTTATAGAACAAATCAATAATTGATTGAATTCCATTATACCCCCGAATATCAACACGTTCAGGCACATAATAGATACTTGAAATAAATCCACAAAAAGGGATAATCATATATCAACATGGTAATGTATACTCATGAAAATCAACACCATAGTGCAACAATCATGTAATACACTATGCATAGTATCATCAATAAATATGAATGATAACAAATAAATCCACAAATGGGATAACCATGCAACCACATAGCAAGCATATCCACACATTGGAATAACATAACAACGTGTCAAATAATCCACACTTGGGATACAATACAACCATATACCAAATAATCCACAATTGGGAGACCATATATTGATGTAACACATATACATTCCTAACTAACACAATAGTGTGATTATTGTCTCTACACTGATCAACTAATCACCAAGGTATGAAAGCAAGTAAGGCCACCCTAAACCATAAACCATTCTTACGAAGTCAATACTCAACCTTGAATAATATTAATAAAAGTTCAAGACCTACTTCCCAAGTTGAACCACTTTGGTGAAGTCACAAATCAAGCTTATCCACCATTTTCTAATTAATTTTTAACTATTTCCAATATTCCATTTTGACCAAATAAGACATCATGGCCTAGTCAAGGTATTCTACTTTAACTTAGGTTAAAAAGGATTAATTTCTATCCGAGTTGGACTAGGTCCTACTAATTTATAATGGTTGGGATTCAAGCCACGAGGTTATTGGTGAAAATCAGCAAGAAAGGAAACTGGGGAGATTCTGGTGACATGGGCGACCGCCCAAGAAGGAAGAAAAGGTAACCCAAAGGCTGGTCACATGGGCGGCCGCTCAAGCCCCCTATGGGCGACCGCCCAAGCCACTTTCCAGCAAAACTCAAATTTCAAATTCCTTTTCACATAAACTCTTTTTCCCTTTATAATCTTTCTTATTTTTATAAATATCAAGAGGATTTTCTAACTTTACAAACCTCATTTTCAATCATTTAAACCCCAAATAATATAAACATAAATTATTTATCACAAGATTTTCAACCCATTTTACTAACACATTTCAAGTTCAATCTTCTAAAACTAATTCCACCCATTTCTTACACTCTTGATAAACTTTCTTAAACCACATCATTCTTTATCATTAACCCATTTATCAACTCCAAGAAGGTTTCCTAAGCATCAATTGACCATTAATAAAAATAACAACACCCAATAGTTCATTAACATTAAATAGGAGGAAAGATCATAATAACTCACAAAATTAAAAGTATAACAAGTCCTTTTTCTACTTCTTTCTACCAAATGAGATATACTCCTTACATCTCCCAAATCAAAATAAGAAAAACATAACTATATACAAGAACTCCATTAAAGTCATTAACCTTTTACATTTCTTATACCCTCATTCTTCCAACTTAAACCCCCCATTTCATACTAAAAAACAATTCATCCTTAATTAACCCATTTTACTCAAATAACCTTATTTAAAAATATCACAATCATTTTCTTTTCACAAAATATTCATTAACACATAAAGTGAACAATATTTAGAAGGAAGTCATAATAACTTACCTTAGAATTTTAGGATGAAATGATGATCTTCTTAGCTTAATTAATTCCCCTAATGCACCAAGCACAAAAGTACAATTGAATTGAAAAATGAAGGAAAAAATGAAGGTTCTAGGAACTTGGAAAATGGAGTTTCAAGAAGGCTTCCATGGGAGTTCTTTGGAGGAAGTAAGAAGAATGATGAGGGAATTTGGGGAGGATGGAGGAAGTATGGGAGGAGTGGGAAAAAGTAGGGGCTTTTGACTAATGAAGAAGGAGGGGAGGAAAATAGGGGATATGGCCCCCCATATCCAAATAATGAAAGGCTTTCAAAAATAAGCCACTAGGTTCTCCAAATTCTAAGTAATATAATTAAATCCCCTACACAAAGAAGCCTAACTACCCACATTTTATTTATTTATCAATTTCTATTATTATACTTCTCCCAAGAACATTATTTAATTTCCCAATCATTTCATCCTATTATAAGAAATCAAGAATATAAAATGAACACATAATTTTAACAATAATATTAAAAGCACATAAAGTCAACAATTAATATAAAAGGTATAATATGATACTAAAATAGGTGCCTAGGGTTAGGGTCGTTACACGCCAACCCAAGCTGCCTTGCCTTGGCCGAAGAACAAGGGCGGCCACCCAAGCTGCCTTGCCACCAGCTCCAATTTTGGGCCCAATGAATACAATTTTTTGATTCGTCCCGCAATAATTACACAGTAGCACATTTGAACATTTTTTTTTGAATTATGCCAAACATAAATTGAACCTTAAAACTTAAATGGAAAATAAACTTTTATTTTATTACTCCCTAATCTAATAAATATCATCAATTATAATTTTTAAATATTCATCAAAATAACTATCATCAATTATAATTTTCAAATATTCATTAAAATAACTAAAATCATTTTTAGAAATTGGAAAATTACATTCAAATCAAATATAAGGCTAAACTAATAGTACAAAGTTACAAAGTTTCAATACAAATAAAAAACATTCAAATAAAAAGTAAACTAATAGTACAAAGTTTCAATACAAATAAAAAACATTCAAATAAAAACTAAACCAATACAACAAAGTTTCATTACGTAATAATAAAAAAATAAAAGTGAACTCTCTACCTATTATCATAGTAAGACGGGGTGTAGGGATCGGGCGGATTCGGGAGCGAGACCCTCTTCTAAGCATACGTTCTGCGATTCTTTGTTGTTCGAGGTCATCGAGCCGGATCGACGAAACCATGGAACCACTGCATGTGATAAAGGAGTCCTCAACC
Organism: Adenophora triphylla var. japonica; assembly: GCA_022495995.1. Taxonomy (NCBI): domain Eukaryota; kingdom Viridiplantae; phylum Streptophyta; class Magnoliopsida; order Asterales; family Campanulaceae; genus Adenophora; species Adenophora triphylla. The sequence goes on along the minus strand of JAFEMH010000291.1, from coordinate 804,466 downwards.
CACTTCCACTTGTATAAGCGCCGAAGCCCATAGTGGATGGTCCAGGGGAAGGGTGCCCGGGCACTCCCAGCTGCCACCCCTCCACGGCCGCCCCAGCTGCCACCCCCGCCACCCCCCACCCACTCCCACTCCCACTCCTCCGGCACCCAGCCCCACCCCCCACCCACTCCCTCCGGCACCCCAGCCCCAGTCCCCGAAACCCCGCTCCAACGCTCAAAATCATACCGTGACGTGCCGTGGCATGTGCTGTGACCATTCATAAGATGTATCGGTCTGGGTCTGCGCTTGAGGCTCGGGCTCAGGCTCGGGCTCGGGCTCATCGTGCAAATTCATTTGGGGTGGTGGTTCTGCCTGTCCACGACGTCGCCGACGTTGTCGAGGTTGTCCCTGTACGCGATCTACTGGTGGGGGAGGTGCGGCGAGAGCGAAGGCGGTGGAGCTCCCTAACTCCCCGAACCCGTGTGTCACAATCTCCCGCATTTCGGCTTGGTGGGGATGCTCATCCCTCTCATTGGCGACATGCATGCGGCATTTGAAAGAAGGTGCACTTTTTGTTTTATATCAAAAATATATATAAGTACGAGAGACATAAGTTAATAATTGATGTTTTGTTAAAAAAAAAATTAGAAATAAAAACTTGAAAAATGTAAAAACTTACCATAAACTCTATGGCAGGGGCAGACGATTGGTATCCATCCACCTCTATGTGAGTGAGCTGCTACACAAACCTACACGTTATGTCCCTATACCATACCATATATGGGTCGGTGTAAGCCATATCCTGGAAGCCGAACACCCCGGAAACCAAATTTTCGTGGCGCTGTCCCCATAGTGCAATAAGTGGGCGATGGTGGTCACCCCATCTCGCCGTACTCTTTCCCCGCCGATCCGAACGGTGCAACTCCAGGCTAGTGTCGAACGGTGCTGGGACAAAGCTGTCTCGAGCCAAGCGCCTCATCACGCGATCGGGCGGATGCCACTCAACCCTCTCAAAGCATATGAGAGGGACCTTCGCCAACCATATCTCCTCACCCTCAGTGCAGTAGACCGGAGCGGGTCTCCCCTCATAAGGCTTCCACTCCACGTGATCCTCGTTCAGCCGGGCCAGCTGATCCCGATAGCCTCGCAGGCTATGTGCAGTAACCTCTCTCGAGATCCGGCGAAGCTGCGTCCACTGAAATTTCATAAACAAAATAATTATAAGATTTTGTTCAAAAAATAAAAACATTAACGACGAGAAAATAAAGTATGATATATGTATACCTGCATCCGAGGGGCATGATGACGTAGTTCGGGTCTCTGAGTCGAAAACGGATCTGCGGCCTCACACATTTCAACCTCTCCCAAGCCCAAATCTATATGAAATAAATGTATATCAAATACTATAAATAATGCCGAAAATTTGAAATAAAACTTAAAAACATAATGAACATTAAAATGAAATAAAATACACGTAGAACGTTGAGAAATCCTCCATGTTTGTCTCGTGTGAGGGTGCGTCGCACTACATAACTCTCGATACGGGAAAGCAAGCGCAGACTCCCAATGTACTCCACGACCCTAGAAACATCCACTAGCGGCGGGAGATAACATAGCTTAACCTTGTTTTTCGTACGATCGGGCATGATCGTAGAACCCAAGGCAAGCAAGATATAAGCCCGTACGTACCGATCCACAATCTACGGAGCGGTATCATCATCGAGGTCACTAAAGTGTGGGAAACGTACGGTAATCCATCTGAGCTTGATTTGCTCCATCTAGATCTGCGTCACCGGGGATATGCCCTAAATACTCCAGTGACAGCTGACCCGCCGATCTATATGTGGAAACCCATCATCGGTAACGGCATCACCATCAATCGGCAACCCGCAAATCATGCCGATATCCCGTAGGGTGATCGTCATCTCACCAACCGGGAGATGGAACGTATGGGTCTCCGGACGCCATCTCTCGATCAAGGCCTCAGAATGCAAAATCATACTCTATCCAGGCCTATATAGTGTACTCCAGAATCCGCACTCTGCCGGTCTCAATAATATGACGGGAGCTAATACGCACGGCAAGGCGGCACCATGACGAAAAACGAGGGGACTAGAAACCGGTCACCGGACCAAATATACCTAGCCACACGGTCCGCATCTTAGGGTCGAACAGATGTATCGATAGGCCGGGATCAATGAACGCTTCCATCTATTTATTTCAATATCAAGGTTGGTTATTGTTCTATAAGGCAAGAAAATAAATAAGAGAATACAAAAAGTGTAATTACTAGTACGTGGCATTGTAATCCAAAGTTATCCCACACTTCCAAGAAGTGCCTGTGGGGAAGTTCTTGATTTCCAGCCTATATACTAAGTAATACTTCAAAAGTAATCCTCATGCGGTTTTGAAAAAAAGGATGCAGTTTTTTTTTTATAAAAAAAGTTTGAACAATAAATCATATTTTAAGAATTTGGGGTAGACCTATCTGATTTAGGGTTTAGGGTTTGGGATATAAGTATATGAGATTAGGGATGTTGTTATAGGTATATTAATTTCTATCCTATTTTGCTATCTCACTAATAATTCATATCCTATTATTTATACCTACAACGTCTTAATAATGTATACTTCTTAATTTTTATTTATCTTTTTTTTTTCAATTTCAAAATGGGACTGAGGGCTACATAGGAGTCTTGTCTCAACTGTTCTAGGATTTTGTTCAGTACAGATACAGAAAAACAAAATTCTTTGTTCTTACAATCCAATATTTCAAATGTACAAAATTTACAAGTAAACAAGTTAATATTTCAACAATCTGAATTGGACAAATGCTACCAAATTAGTCACATAAATAATTCATTTGATAAGCCAAACATGACACACGAATTCACTAAACAAAAATAAATTATTTTGATGGATTACAAGATTGAAAACCAAAGATATCATACATTTACAAAAAAAATCCTAAATTGCAAGTAGATTAATAAACATTACTATCTCATATTTTCGGCACAACAAAACTAAATTTAATAACAAAAAAAATAGAGAGTAATTAAATAAACATTCATATTTTCGGATTAACAATGTCATCAAAAAAAATCAAAAAAAATCCTAAATTGTAAGTAAATAAATAATAAAATTATAAATTATAAGTAAATAAATAATAAAAAAATTCGGATTAAAAAAACTAAATATAATAACAAATTCCTTGATTGAATTATAAATTATAAGTAAATAAATAATAAAAAAAATCAAAAAAAAAATTCTTGAGACTAATTTGTGTATAAACAATGTCATCAAAATGCAATTAGAACATCATATAAAAAATAAAAAAAAAATTATAAATTATAAGTAAATAAATAATAAAATCAAAGTAAAAATTTTATACAATACAGAAATTTAAACTTACAATTAAAAAAAGGTTGAATTACTTGACAAATTCTTGATTGATTGATCGGTGCTTCTTCTTCTTCTTCCCTTCTTCTTCTCTCTCTCGCCGGCGACTGATTGTAAGTTTTTTTTTTTTTGGAGATTGTTTGAATGAAGACGCAAACTGGTGAAAAGGGATTTAAATAACTCGCTACACGGTGTAGAGAGTTTAATACCAAACTCGCTACACCGTGTAGCGAGTTTAGTTTAATTAAATGTCGTAATTAATTTCCCAACGGCCTAAATTAATTACCCTAAACTCGCTACACGGTGTAGCGAGTTTTGACCAACCCTAGTCAAACTCGCTACACGGTATAGCGAGTTTCAAAAAAGAGGACATTCCGGGCAATAGTTTGAACAGTAAGTCATTTTGGTAAATAAAAAAGTAAAACGAGATTATTTGAGAAAAAAATCGTTAACTCTAGTTGTTAATTGTGCTTGTTTTTATTTGTTCTTATTTGCAAGTTTACTTGCTTCTTATTAGTTTAGTCTTAAAAAAACCAACCCCCCTCTTTTTATTTGTTTTTATTACTTTAGTATACACTATTCAAATTGACTTAATCACCCAACAAATTTTTCGTGGACACGACCCCTACTTGTGTACGCTATCACAACGACACTCATACATTTGCGAGGTGTTTTTATTACAAATGGGAGTTATAACCCATCAAACACTATAGATCATTAATGGTGAGAAAGAGACGGCGCCATACCCGATTTTTCAACCTGTACCTATTTCAGATCCGAGTATAAAAGCCAAAATTCATTACCCTAGTCGGTTTAGAATTAACCGACTTGATATATATTCCCCCAACGTGTTGTTCCATGGTCAAAAATCATTAACCACATCAATCTGTATTACTTCACTTACCCACGTTTGTATCTCCAATTATCAACTTCGCATCTCCCATTACCAAATACGATTCAAAATTGTCATTTCTGGACAAAATATTTAGTTCAAAATAAATTATTGTTTTTCAAGTCTAACCATTCAAATCCTATTAAATTTCTATTTTATCTGCACATTAAAACTTATTTTCCTTCATTAATTGATTTATTTTACTTTATTAATTAATTTGTTTTACTTTATTAATTAGTCTGTTTCACATTAAAACTTATTTTATTTTACTAATTAATTAATTTACTTTATTAATTAATTTATATTAATTGATTTGATTTATTTAATTAATTAATTTTGGGCATCAAGAAGTTGAGGAACAATCTTGATATTTTCATCAGAAGTTGAGGGACAATCTTTGATTCTGTCATCAAAAGTAAATTAACTTTTTTTTAAGTTAAGGTAATAATTGTCTTTCTTCACTATATTATTACAGATCATCCTAGTACAGTACAAACAAATTAAACTTAAGGGACATGAAACACAATACAAGCAGCAACATTACCCATTTGCCACAACCTACGATAGATAATAGGATAACGAAGAGAATCGTCGGATTGAAATTAATTAACCGGTTCCAGTGACACCAATATCTGGCTTTTCACGATCCCCACGGCGTTCAGCATCAACGGCAGCAACACCAAAAACCGGACCACCTTCTCCGGCGGCGTCCTTAACCTTGTCCTGAAGTTTATCAATTTCAATGCCGCCCTGGTCTTCCCTTGACCTAATGTCCGTCTTCGTCTTGTTCTCTCCTCCCTCCACAGACTCGTATATCGTCGCCGTTTTCGACTCCGGCGGTAACGCCCCTTGTGCCCCTGACATAACCTTTAATTACTTTCTTCTTTAGCACAATTCTCCTTTAAATTAAAATGCGATTGCAGTACTACTAGCTAGGCTCTTTTGTTTCTTGTTTTGAACAAGTATATATTGACGGATAGGATAGGATAGATATTTGTAGAGTTTATGTGCCACGTTTCTTTCTTACAGTTTACGTGTCACAAAAACCATCGCTCTTTGCCATGCACTCTTACACGTTGCTCTCGCCCGATATACTCCCCTGTCCCGCTTGAAACTGTACAATTACTGTTTGAGTGGGAATTAAAAAAAATGATATATATATTGTGAGTGTAAAAGTAAAATAGGAGAGAGAATGAGTGGAGGAAATAGTAAATTATAATGGTGTTGTGAGTATTAAAATAATATAGGAAAGAGAATGAGTGAAGGGAATAGTAAAGATTTTTTGCCATTTTAAAAAATGTGCAATTTATAAAGAGACGTCTAATGAGAAAAGTGTGCAATTTATAGCGGGATGGAGAAAGCATATACTCCCTCCGTCCCGGTCGAAGCGTCACTTTTTACTTAAAAGGGTGTCCCGTTTAAAGCGTCACCCTTTCCTAAAAAGGAAATATTTTATAATATTCTATTACCCTATCCACTATTCCCTCCACTAATTCTCTCTCCTCTACACTCACAACACTTTTTAAATTCACTATTTCCTCCACTAATTCTCTCTCCTATTTTCAAATTACACTCACAACATTTTTTCTTCCCACACTTTTCCTTAATTTGCGCGCCACCCCTAAAAGGAGGGTGACGCTTCTACCGGGACGGAGGGAGTATTCCACGCATTTTTTGTCTTTACTCTTCACTCTTTACTACTTCCTCTCCCTCTCCCTCTGTACTGTACTAAAATGAGATGGCCACTTTTTATTTATGAACAAACTAGTTTAGTTTATGCCCGTGTTTAAGGTCACGTTTTTTTAAATATTTTTTTTTATTAAATATTTTTTTTAATTTAATTTTTTTTTAAGGACAAAATGGAAAAGGAACAAAATAATGAGGGCAAAATGGGAATTTTCGCCGTTGATACTGTTCATTGAACAGTAAGAATCCCACCCTCATTTATACTATAGATTTAAAATTTCAATTTTTTTTTGTTATTTAATAATCATTTTTCTTTTTCTATACTATAAGTTTTACTTATTTTTTTCAGGTGGAATAATTACAACAACAACATGAAATGAAATGCATTATACACTCGTTTATAATTAATGTAACACATTAAAATTTGATAATAAAATGTAATATATTTTTATGTCTCATTACAAATAAAATAATTGAGTTGAATTATGTTAATTTTCATTAATATAATAAACCGATTAATTAAATACTAATATAATAACTGTTAAATAAGTAACATCTTTTCATCTTCATACTCATACTCATTCATCTTCATACTCATTCTCATTTCATCTCTTCTTGAATCTATATTATAAATCACACCATTGTTTTGAACAGTGGTGTGAATAGTTTCATTCGTGGAAATGATCATTTTGCCTTCACTATTCACTCTCTTTTCCATTTCGCCCTTAAAAAAAAAATTATAATTTTTTTTTTTAAATGTGGCCTTGGACACTGGCATATTTAAAAAAAAAATTAAAAAAAAAAAAAACAAAAAACGTGGCCTTGAACACGGGCTTAGGCTAGTTTTTTTCAATTTCAAACCATGGATGAATACATTGCTAGCCTGGAAATGCAAATCCAAAAATCCAAAATCAAAATTAGAATAAATCCAAAAATCAAAACCAAAATTCAATATTTAACACCAAAATCAAATCCAAAACACCTACACACACGTTCGATCTCCTCTCTACATCTTCGGCCATCCCTCCGACGCCCCCTCCCCCAACCTCCTTACCTCTTTCCTTCAAATCTATCTAGATTCGACATTCCCGATAGTGGCTACTTCCCCGGCCCCCGACACTTTCACCACCATTAACCGACCGCCAGGCCCGTCTCAATAATTATTGGAGCCCTGTGCCAAATGGAAATATTGGGCCCCTAATGTTTAAAAATAATACAAAAAATATAATATGTATATATAAGTGCTTTTATATAAAGATTAAAGTTTTACAAAATTAAGCAATGAAATTCAAAAATAATTTATTACATCGAGACTCATTCAATTTTTCAATTATTTTCTGTTTCTTACGCTTTTCATGACCAGGAACATATTTTCTAATTTTCGGAGGTATAATTAAAGATTATTAGAATGTAATGAATTGAAAAAACCTGAAAAGTGCAATTTTCAGTCAACAAAAATATTCTTGATTAATGACACCTATTTTGAATCAAAGAAGAAGAAGAATACAGAAGAAGAAGAATAACAACAACAAGAAGAATAACAACAAAGAAGAAGAATAACAATAAAGAATAACAACAAAGAAGAATAACAAGAAGAATAAAGAATAAAGAATAAAGAATAAAGAAGAAGAATAAAGAATAAAGAATAAAGAATAAAGAAAGAATAACAACAACAAAGAATAAAGAATAAAGAAGAAGAAGAATAAAGAATAAGAAGAATAAAGAACAACAACAGCAACAACAACAACAACAACAACAATGAGATTAATAACTAAATCAAATATGAAGTCATTTTATTTCATCTAAAATCAAAAGAATAAAATTAAACCCAACTTAAAAGAATAAAATCAAAACTTTTAGTCTTTACCTTCTACTATCTCAAAAGTCAAATCAGCCGAGAGGAAGAGGCAAGAACAAGAACCATTCAACTTTCAAGTCAGCTACTCACTCTCAGCAGTCAGCCGGACCAGAACGGGCGAACGGCGGAACGCCAAAACCAAAGATTTTTCAAGTGGGACTGGGATCGATCGATTGCCGCTGCCGATTGCGATTGGAAGTTGGAACAGAGCTTCTTCTCAGGCGAGTTTGTTTGGCTAGGCGATGATGGAGCTAGATTATGAGATATTCCGTTTATCGTTGCTATCACCACTCTTTAAATCAATGACCCGTTCTCACTTCTCTGCAATTTCCAAGTAATTTGCGTCGATTGATTTTCCCCCATTGAATTTCTCCGTCGCTGACACGCTGTGATTGCGTTACTTCTTTTTTTTTTCTTTTTTGGAACTATATACCTAATGGGTCTAGATAAAATGGAGACCCTCCAAAATTTGGGGCCCGGTGCCGAGGAACCTCTTGCACCTGATGATAGTCGGGCCTGTCGATCGTATCCTGACTTTGCTACTTCATTTTTCGTGAGTTTCTCGTTCTCCCTCTTCCTCCGTTTAGATCTAACAACTTCCCCTCTTTTCTCCGGCAAAATCCTCAGATAAATGTGCAGAATTGCAATTGGATTGGCCGTAAGCTTGTGGGTAATTCCAATTTCAATAATGGTCAATTTCATCTATTACTATATAAAAGATGAAGTCACTATAACACTTTCCCTCCAAAACTCTCACCTAGACATAATTTTGGTCATATTCGTTTTTCTCAAGCATTTAATCTCAAATAATAAATGTAATAGTAATTAGTAATTGATTTTTGAGAAGCATTTAATACAAGCTAATTAAATTCATTTAATGACTTTTGATAAAATTATTTTGAAGAATAACTGATTATTGAAAAGCTTATAAATCATTTTTTGGTATCTTGATTTGAACTTGAAATCACCGTTTTACAACACACTTTCCAGCATAGATATTTGAGAAGGCATAACAAACCTGCCTATAAATAGCATCAACATTTAGTCTCTTGAGTAACTATTTTTAACTTCATAAAGTACAAACAATGTCTCATTTGTTTATTTGTTTTGCTTGGTTTGCAACATCACCTGAGTACAATATGTAATGCATTTTTCATAATGGTGATGTATATCCCATTAATATATATTCCCTCCGTCCCAAACAAAAAATTGAATGGCAACAAAATTTCAAATTTGATCTAAGCTTTTTTTTAAAGTTTTTTTGTAATCTATTTTGAGACTGCGAACAACGAATGTGTATATTTATAAATGGAAAAACAAAAGATGATGAAACTCTTTGAAACAAAAGTTGTTTAACCATTTTGTATTTTGTAATGATATTTCTAAATGAAGATACATATGTTGATGATTTGAGAAGATATATACATATAAGTATAAGTATAGTTGATGAATTAATCGTAAAATTGGTTTGGTATTGGGTTAGGGTTTCAAAAGCGATAAAGAAAGATTGAGGGAGGGTTAGATAAAAATTTAGATTGGGGGTTTTGGAGAAGGTTTATATTTATATGATGGGTTTAGGGTTGAATCAGATTATTTTCGGGTGGGTTCTATTAGCCAGCAGCCCAGTCCATTAAGAAATTAACTGGATTTATTATAGTAGTTCATCGTAAAAAAATTACTTGTATTTTATTGGTTTATTCTCTTGTGGGTAGAAACTTATATAAGAGGCAAATAAAATTTTATTTTCAGATCTCAAAATAAATATGATATTTATATTAATGGTTTTTTTCTTGACTTAAGAAGTTGATAGGAAATGGAATGAAAAAATTTAAAAAAGATGGAATTATTTTAGTGATGTGGTACCACCTATATTTCAAAATGAATGATATTGTAATTTCAAAATAAATGATCTTGTATAAGTGTATTCAAAATTATATTTTTTTAAATTATTATTAGTTCTTATAAGATTTTTTGCAATTTATTAATTATATAGTATACTCCCTTCGATTTAAAATATTTGTCACTTTTAAATTTTTCACAAGTTTTAAAAAACATAGTTATTATATCAACTTCATGATTAAAATACCAATATTTTCATGATTATTATTTCTCCTTCATTACTTACAACAATAAATCAATTAATAAAATGGAAAAAGTTTCAATGTCATTATATATTATTGTTGAATGTCTCTAATTTAAAAAATATTTTTCTAAATTAACCTTTATACATACTAATAGTAACTTTTTTTATTTAGTTTCTATTATTTGTAAAAAAAATTGGTCGTGCATTTAACGCACGGATGTTAGACTAGTTGTTCCTAATACTTAAATGGCACATACCCAGTTACCCATTCTTCCTCTGGTCAGATCTAACTCCTTTTGTCATTCTTCTTTTTATGTTTGAATTTGATTTCTAACTAATGTTAAATATATTTAACGGGTGTTAATTTTTTTCTTATATTGTTGACATTTCAGTTAACTATCTAACATCGTTAGAGTGCGTTCCATTATATGTAATGACATGGTAAAGTACGTTATATTAAATTAAGATGTCAATTCTTAATATTTTTCATTAATCGTAAAAAACACTAAAATATGTTCCATATATTTGTCGTTCACCATTCGCAGACTAAAAGTCTTACTTTATCTCAAAAAAAAAAAAAAAATCTATAGTTACTAAGACTACCCACAGTGGTTTCATCTCACTCCCCCATTTCATCTAACACTTTTTACACTTTTTCTCATCCACCTAATATTTCATCTACCCATTTCATTTACCCCCACTCCAATGGCTAACTTAAATTAAATTTCAACTCCCTCCAACTCATCATTCTATACCCCACTACTTTTATTTTATTTCATTTATATTCTTTATTTTTATGATTAGTAAAATAATAATAATTATTATTATTATTTATAATTAAAAAAATATTTCACACTTAATTAAAAAATGATGAGTTTTGGTGAAAAATAAAATTAAAAAAAATTATAATTTACTAGGTAATAATTCAGCCCAAATTGAAAACTAAGTGTTTTTTTTTTTGTGTTCAAATCAAATGAAACTTATATCGATTTGTAGGGAAAAAAAATGATGAATTTTGGTGAAAAAAAAAATTTTAAAAAAATTAATTTACTAGGTGATAATTCAGCCCAAATTGAAAACAAAGTGTTTTTTTTTGTGTCCACATCAAATGAAACTTATATCGATTTGTAGGGAAAAAAATGATGAATTTTGGTGAAAAAAATTAAAAAAAATAATAATTTACTAGGTAATAATTCAAATTTCAAATTGAAAACTAAGTATTTTTTTTTTTTTGTGTCCAAATCAAATGAAACTTATATCGATTTGTAGGGAAAAAAATGATGAATTTTGGTGAAAAATAAAATTAAAAAAATTATAATTTACTAGGTAATAATTCAGCCCAAATTGAAAACTAAGTGTTTTTTTTTGTGTCCAAATCAAATGAAACTTATATCGATTTGTAGGGAAAAAAATGATGAATTTTGGTGAAAAAAAAATTAAAAAAAATAATAATTTACTAGGTAATAATTCAGCCCGAATTGAAAACTAAGTATTTTTTTTTGTGTCCAAATCAAATGAAACTTATATCGATTTGTAGGGAAAAAAATGATGAATTTTGGTGAAAAATAAAATTAAAAAAAATTATAATTTACTAGGTAATAATTCAGCCCAAATTGAAAACTAAGTGTTTTTTTTTTGTGTCCAAATCAAATGAAACTTATATCGATTTGTAGGGAAAAAAAATGATGAATTTTGGTGAAAAAAAAAATTAAAAAAAAAAATTAATTTACTAGGTAATAATTCAGCCCAAATTGAAAACTAAGTGTTTTTTTTTTGTGTCCAAATCAAATGAAACTTTTATCAATTTGTAGGGAAAAAAAAATTGATGAATTTTGGTGAAAAAAAAAATTAAAAAAATAATAATTTACTAGGTAATAATTCAGCCAAAATTGAAAACTAAGTGTTTTTTTTTTGTGTCCAAATCAAATGAAACTTTTATCAATTTGTAGGGAAAAAAAATTGATGAATTTTGGTGAAAAAAAAAATTAAAAAAATAATAATTTATTAGGTGATAATTAAGCTCAAAGATTTGGGATAATTTTTTTTTTCATATATCCAATACTACTCTTACACGTGGAAAGTTAAAAAAAAAAAAAAAAAAAAAAAAGGGATCAAAATATGTTTCAACCCGGATGAAACATTTCATTCCGTGGTTTCATCCGGCCCAGTTTCATTCTGCCATTGTAAGGCTTCAACCGGATGAAATGGATTTCATCCCCATTTCATCCAGCCCATTGTAGACAGTCTAATAGTATTTTAGACAATTATATACTCGATCAACTTGTTATTGATTACTCATTTCGCAATATTTTCTTAATAAGCGGCAAGACTCCTGGCCTGTGGCAGAAGGTGTAAGATGTATGAAATCTTTGATTTCTACTTTATAAACTTTTAGTTTAGTAGGTATATAATGAATGGCAGTGAAAAAATTTGGAAAAAACAACAATTTTTTTTAGATATATCATTTATTTTGAGACAATTATTTTTCAAATATGATTACTCATTTTGAAATTTTGGGACATGAAGTAAAACAGTTGGTTTGAATATGGATAAATTATCATCATTTAAGATGGTGATGATTTTGGAACGAATTATCTTACATTCGAAGCACATACACTTGCAGATCGACTTTGGCATCCCATTAACTGAAGGAAGACCTCCAGATTTGATAACTCAGAAAAAATAAAATTGCTGGGAAACAACACAATCAATATCCCTGAGCAGTACAATTATTCGGTATTTGAAATGAGCTTGAACCTGACTTGATTATAAATGACTGCAGGTAATTTCACTCGAAACTTAAACAACATATACGGAGTATATAACAGTCCTATTCAAACAGACCAAATCCTAACCTGCTGCCTACTTGATGTACTGCGAAACCCACTTAAAACCTTCTCCATAACCCATTTTCCGGACAATGCTACACATGAAAACCTCAAGCGGACGGACACCTGAATCAGCCAGGTTTACCTTTCCCTTGCCTGTAGTGAGACCAGTCAATCCCATGCTATAAAGCAACTCATCTTCTGATGCCGCATACGGGATATCAATTTTGTTACCCAAAATGAGGAAAGGAACAGTGGCCAGAGACTCATCTGAGAGTAGAGCATCCAGCTCTTTCTTCGACTCTGCAAATCTTTCCTTGTCATAAGCATCCACCAGGTATACGACTGCATCCACCTACAAAAGATCCCTTTAATGATTAAATCAAACCTTTTCTTGAACTCAGAAGATAATACCTCATAAAAATCATATGAAAATAACAAGAGTCAAATTTCATTAACAAGCGTCCTTATGCAATCACAGAATGCAGCACATGAGCCACACACATGCATGCAAACAGAACACGGGGTTCCTCAATTTAGCATCAAAGGCAAACAAATGAAGGTAGACTTGATGTTCTAGAGGAGTGAAGGCCATAAAGACAAGGGTCCATTGGAATCTTTTTAGTTTCATTCCTTGGTAAATTTGCTACCAGAAGGGTCATTCACATATGGTTTGCTCTGGGCTTGGTTATATACTTAACCCTGTGTCAAAAAACACAAGCAAAACATATACAAACTAGTGTTTCTGAGAGAAAATTGGGTGCATGCACAAAACACCTTCAACTAGCAAAAATACAGGCACCCTGTTTACAAAATACAATATTAAACTCTGCTAGACAAATCAAAAAAATAAGGACATAAGGAACTGTATGGTGAGGAACTATTGAACACCTCCCAGAAAACAAAAAAGGTGCTATCAGCGAACTCCCGTTGTCAATCTCGGCCTCCCATGAATCAGATAAACAAAGACTGTTTAGCTGGGATTATGAAGGCACCAATGAATAGTATGTAGTTTTATGCATGCAGAAAGAACAACCTAATAATTATTAGACCAAAACAAGATTTGACAAGATAGTGGGAAGGACAAAGACTTGCTCAAAACAAGAATGACCCAGCTACAGTTGTCTTAAGATATTCAGTGAGAAAATTGGCAATAATACTATCCTTCGACTGCATTGAAACTATGCATTTATGTTTACAAAAAAATTCCACAAAAACATTCTCTTTAGTAGAGGCTTGTATAACTGAAAAAGTGCATGAAAATTGAACACAGATGGGAAAATCTGATTAGAAGGGGAACAAGTGAAAAAATCTGATAAAATACTTTAGCACAAAAGAGATTCCAGTGGAAGAGCCAACTCGTAAAATTGCATCTAAACGAGTCAAACACTTGGACAAATACAGCAAAAGCAGCCGAACAACCAACCACTTAATCAACAAAATATCATATAAACAGCTTGAAGGTACCTCTTTAGTATTCACATTCCTAAAACTATAACTATACCATACCGAACCCTCCCCTATTCAATTATCTCTCGACCTTTGTTAGGTTGAAATGATAAAAACAACCACAGCATCCACATATAATCTATGATAAAAGCAGAAAAGCTACACACTATTTTCATTGCTTACTATTTACAGAAAGCTGACTACAAATATATAAGGGAACAAGCTAGGATTAGATAATTTACACAAAAGAAATACCAAAATCATCATCCACAAAAGATCCGAAAATACCTTTGCATAATAATCTTTCCATACTCTACGGGCAATTTGATGCCCTCCCAAATCAAACGCTTTGAACTTGATTTGCCCAATACTCAGCTCTTCAGATGTCGGATACTGTGTTGGCTGATGTTGTACCAATCTCTATCAAATAATAATTAAAATTAACAACATAATTATATTAGATTAAAAAAAATTACACAATACAAAATCAAAACTCAGAATTATCTTCACACCAACAAAATATTACACAAATCACGAATTAATTTCAGAAATATGTAGAAAAATTTCAATGAAATGAGTGTACCTCATCTTTTAACATATGAAGCAACGTCGTCTTGCCTGCATTATCGAGCCCTAAGAATAAGATCTTAGCCTCCTTCTGCCACAAACCTAGCGAAGCAAGAACTCCATAGAACCAATCGAGCAAAAACATGATTATCTAACTCGTCCAAATCCAAATCAAAACTACAGATCCAAACAATTGTAATCCGAAATTCGACTTAGACAAACAACGAAAACCAAATCGATCGATCAACGAACACAAAAGAGGTTCGCAAATCGCTCGATTGATTCAATAAACGACACAAAATTGCCCGTGGTTTTAGAGATTGAGAGAAAGAAGTGCGTGTTTTGTGTGAGTAGCAATAGAAACCCTAGAAATGAATTTTTAACATCGATTGAAATGTGTGTTTTTGATGGCCTCTGTGTGTGTGTGGTGGAAACCGGTGACTGGATGAACCGGCCTTTGTAGGGATGTCGGTAAACGTGTGATAACCAATCAGATTTCGAGAAAATTAGTTATTGTGTCACCAAGTGAATATGAACCGTGGATTGGTTAATTAGCGGCTTAGATTTTGCTCCATTGAACTTTCATTTGCATCCTTGAGGTTTTTCTATTAATCAAGTAAGAACCCTAATGATACTAATTTGGCAAATTTGCTCCAAACACTTGCAAAAGATTCCCGTGTTTTTCTTTTGAGGTGGTCTCCCGTGAGAACAAGGGGATCCGTCTCATGCACGCAGACGGCCGACCTACGACCCATGGCGTGACCGCCACGTGGCAGCCTTTTATAGGCCAATCTTTTTTTTTTTTTAATTATTTTTTCGGCTTTTTAGTGGTTTAGAAAAAGTAATAGTTACCATCTCTTAATGTAATGACTGTATACATGTAAAGTAACATTGTTCATAAGTAAACGTAATACCTGTTTTAAAAAAATAAAAGTTCGTTTTTACCCATTTTTTCAAATGTAATACAAACTATATGTATTACATTTGAAATGTAATAACTTATGTATATGAATGTAATAGTTTATACAAGTAAATGTAACACTTTGATAGATGAAATTGTAACATATTTCTATAGATAATGTAATACTTTTACATGTATCATGATAAATTTGAACTCATTGTAACTTATTGTTTGAAAACATATAGATATCTATACATATGTGTTACAATTATGTACAAATACTATTACATATAAATAACACGTTTGTTACATTTTAGTTATAATAAGTATTACTTTTGCCAAACGAAAAAAACATAGGGAAAAACACCATTACTTTTTTGTATATATGTATTACTTTAATGTATACAAACTATTACTTTATATGCATACAATCATTACATTATTTTATAGTAACTATTACTTTTCACAAACGGAAAAAAAAAAACAAAATTTAAAAAAAAAAAACTTTTTTTTTTGGGCCTATTGAGAGGGATTTGGGCCGGAGAAGAAGAACAGTGAGGGAGCGATTGAGAGGGATAGGTCGCCGGTGAGGTTTTTCCGTTAAATCGGGGTTGAGAGAGAACGGTGGTTGTTTGGTTGGTTTGGAGAGAGGAATTAGGAGAGGAAGGCGATTTAGGGAGAAGGAATTGATTTAGGTGAGGTCGCCGGCCGGAGGGAAAACTTGGGTTGAGGTGAAGAAGACGACGCAGGGAGAGGGAAGGTAATTGCGTCTAGAGAGAGAGAGAGAGAGAGGAGAGAGAAGATGTGCGTTCTGTGTGTTGTGCGTGAACTGTTTGTTGGGCGGGTCATGGGTCATGGATCCGACCCGTCTCATGAATGAGACGGATATTCTTGTTCTCATATATAAGTCTTTGTCCTTTCTTTTTTAAAAAAAGAAAAAAATAATGGATAATTGTTTGCTAACACTTTTTTTTTCTAAGTCCTAATAAGTGCTCTGCTTAAAAAGTTAGCCTTTTCGACTATCTTAATGCCTTTAAATCCAAACGATCGCCAATTGTTTTTCTTTGATTTGATAGACTACTAGTATAATATTACTTTCCTATCTCATGATAAATGTTAAATCAATATTGAAATATGTTTTTCTTTAAAAAATACTCCCTCCGTCCCATTCGAAGCGTCACTTTTTACTCAAAAGGGTGTCCCGTTTAAAGCGTCACCCTTTCCTAAAAAGGAAATGTTTTAACATTATTTTAATTGGTGGGACCCACTAAATTAACATTAACCCTTAATTTAACTAACCCTAACCCTAAACTAATTAAACCTAAGTCATTAATCAAAAAACCCAAAAAAAACCCATCCCTATTCTCTCTCCTCACTTTTTCTTATCCTTTCCAGAATACTCCGTTCACTCCTTACGACGAACCCTAGTTTCTCTCACTCGATTTCTCTCTCAATCTCGACAACCCAAAACAATTTCCTTGAAATCTTGGGTTTGATCTTCATCATTTTCTCCTTTCTCCATGGATTCAAACGTTATCGGTTCCAGAATACGCCGCTGGCCATACGAAGAACCCTAGTTTCTCTCACTCGATTTCTCTCTCAATCTCGACTACCCAAAGAAATTTCCTTGAAATCTTGGGTTTTGTCTCTCTCATTTTCTCCTTTCTCCATGGATTCAAACCTTTCCATCAAAATCCAAGATGAATCGACCATGGCAACGAACGATTCTTCAATCGTTGCCGGCGATTCAGTGGTTGAGGAAACACAATATTGTCGAAACATATTTGGGGAAACATTGGTTCAACCAGGTCGACGTATCCTTCCTATTTCTGTTTTTAATGAGCCGTGGTGGTCTTTATCCAAGGAACTTGATGAAATTTATGTCCGAAATGGTTCAACCATGGTCGATTCATATGAGCAGAAGGTCCAAAAGCACAGAAATTATTTGTTGATGTTGGGTTTGCATTGTCCGGCTGTACAACGATGGCTTAAGGAGCAGGTTTATGTCTTCTTTCTCTATCTCTGAAATTTCGAATTATGACTCTTTTATGTGATGTGGAATTTTGTGATGTTTTGCTTACATTTTTTGGAGTTTGGTTCTAATTTGGATGTGAAATGATGAGTATGGCTTGTTGACCTATTTTGTGATGTTTTGCTAAAATGCTCACTATTAGTTGCAACTGATAAGAACACTTTTTACATTGGTCTGCCACTATGTGTCCAGTTCTATGATGATTAAAATCTGAGAAGAACTGTGATGTGGAATTTTTTGCCTAATTGAAGTTTGCTTTGGTCCTTTATGCATCTGTGGTATTCAGTGATTGAGTTTGAATTGGTGAGATGCAATTGTTCAATGATGATTGAAAACTGAGAATAAAAGGTTTAATAACATTCATTGACCTTGGGATGTTTCTTCACATTTTTTACAAAAGTTGGTCCCTACAAAAACTACTCTGTGATGTTTTACTGAGAGTAGAAAACACTTTCCAAAAGTTGGTCCCTACAAAAACTACTCTATGATGATATTTTACTGAGAGTAGAAATTGATATCTAATGCATCTTTCCAAAAACCTTTTCTTTGCTGAGGTTTTACAAAGACATGTGAAGAAGCTCCATTTCGAGACATCATGTACCTTCAAACTTACCTGCATGCCCAGCTTGTTGTAGATATCTAATGCAACACATGACAAGTTCTTTATTCACTGTCAAATGTCTGGGTAGTTGACCATTTCTTTGCTGAGGATCTTTACCAAGATGTGGTAAGGGGTAATTGTTTTCACCCCTTCGATCCATTATGCATCTGAGACATGCTTGAAGTGAGATGAATAGCTTGTTGAGTGTGTAATCTGATAACTCTTCAAAAGCTTTTAGAACTCCATCTACCAATTCAACTACAGTGCTTGCTTGAATACTAGTTCTCTTTGCATCTAATGAGTTGAACCATCCCAAGTCGTTGATATTTGTGTCAGGTGAATTTGGTGGCTGAAATTGTATTTGTATGTTAAAGCCATCACATGTTGCTGCTGCCCTGAAATCAATATCATCATTGTTGATATGGGGTGGTGCATTATCCCACTGGATAATGATGTCTTTTGTCGATGTCAATGGCCATTTCTCCTTAATAGCTGGAAGAACCTGTAATTTAAAAAAAAAAATTCAGCCTTGCTAACAGCATTGCTGGAAGCTGCAATTGTTCAATTGATAGGAATACCTACTTTGTTTAGCAGCATGTCTTTTGTCACTTCTTTATTGATTGAATCCAATGGTTTTGTAACCATTGTACCTGCTTCTCTGTTTTTGCTGTTTCTCTTGGCTGGTTCTATCTTAATGAATGGCCACATACCAATTTTTCCATCAAAGATTAATGAACCATTGCTATCATAGATTGGCCTTGAAACAGCACAAAGAAACATCACTTTTGTGATGAATCTTTTGCTTTGACATGTTCTATGGGGATCTTCTTCACCTCGACACATGTAGTATCTCACTGCATCTTTGGTTATGTAAAACCATTTTTCATCCAAGTGTATTATGTGATCCATTGAGTTGAAAATGACACAATCAACATCTTGATGATAAGTTAAGGCTGCAAGGCAAAATTTCAGCCTTGCTAAACAGTTTTCATATGTTAGGGCTGGTTTTATTGCACTAATGTGAGCCCTGATCACTCCTTCTTTCTTCCATCTCCCAATTGTACTTTTACTAATTCCTAGTGCTTGACTTAAATTTCAAATTGTTCCTCTTTTATGTAAATCAATTGCTTTCATTTTCTCTTCATCTAATTGCACTTTTTTTTTTTCCTAAATACTCCAACTTTCTTTGAATTTAAATTGATAGGAATACCTTGACTACGTTGATCCACCACTTGCCTCCAATACCTGAAGACAGTCCTGCGATTGAGTCCAAATTTTGTCGCAGTTGTTGATATGTAACCTCTAGGAAGTTTCCCACCAACCATGCCTTCAATCAAAAATTGGGCCAGCAAGTTCATTTGGTTTGAAGACAGATTCGGCTTGGCTAGAAGGTTGCTGCCGCTTGTTGTTGAAGTTCTTGCCATTTTGTTACTGGGTTTGATCACAGTTGCTGGAAAACACTTTTTAAATGAATGGTCTTTTGCTGGAAGAAGAGAGCAGTTGCTGCTGGGTGTTTTGTTGTTGTAATTGGTTATTTGTAAATAGTGAAAGCTTTTATTCCCCCCAACTTTTGTTATTTGGAGGGAAATTAGCAAGGTACTGCCAGGTGTCTGTTCTTTTATTTGTACAGCACTGTGATGTTAAGCAAATTTAAAATTTGGTGGGAAGCATTAATATTTTTGAATTTTGGTTCCAGTTTCACTAATCCAAGTTTAGCATCATGTACTTCCTTTATTTTTGAATATTCTATTCCCTCCTTAATTTGTGTGCCACCCTTAAAAGGGTGACACTTCTACCGGGACAGAGGGAGTATATATATTAAAATGTTTTTTAATTATTTATAACATCGTTGTTGTACAATGATAAAAGGGAGACTGCTGAGTAAGCTCTAAAAAATATCATAATGGCACATAAATTTCTTTTTATGTTGTATTATTCTGTAACATATTGTATCACGTGACAATATACAATAATGTGAAAATGTGTGATGGTACACACATTTGAAAAGTCAAATGATTGAGTCAAGGACTCTTAAACCCATAGTCCAGATTAATAAGCCATTTTAACCCATTTGAGATGAAAATCCCACTAAACCCCAACCTTAACGGACCATAAGCGCTGTTAATTTTCCGTTACCTCACGTAGCCTCCCATAATCAAAAATTTCAAAACTCTCGAGAAACCCTCTCATTCTCTCTCTCAACCCAAATCAAACTCTAATCGACACCATAGCCGCGTTAATCGAAGCCATTGAAGCTCCGTTGAAGATCGGCGTCTGAACAACTCCATTTAATGGTTTCATCAATCAAAAAATTTATGGTATCAGACCCCCTTTTTTTTTTGTAAATGGATTGTAACTGTGTTCGAAATTGAAGCCCTAATCAACGCAATTGAAGCCCTGATTTAGGTCTATTTGAAGACATTCTCAACCACCATTGAAGCCCTGGTCAATTGAGAAATGATAGGTATCAGAAACATGTATAAGACGTTAAATTAATTTTGAAATTATTTGTTGAATTTTTTGGGGTTTGTCAATGTCTTTTACCCCTTGGTATAGGACTTGTTCAAGTTAGATTTTGTCATATGAACTGGTTGTTTGAATTTTTGGGGTTTGTCAATGTTGTAAGGCACTTTTACATGTCTTTTACCCCTTGATATAGGACATGTTCAAGTGACCTTTTGTCATATGAACTGTTTATTTAAATTTTTGGTGAACTGTTTATTTAAATTTTTGGGGTTTGTCAATGTTGTAAAGACACTTTTACAGGTCTTTTACCCCTTGGTACAGGTCGTATACCCATTAGTATAGGACCTGTTGTATTATGCATTTGATTTGAGAAATGTGCTTCATTTTTTTATTACTAGTGTGTAAAAATGAAGACGATGAAGACGATGTTTGATAGAGGAGTCATTAGCAAGACATATGAAGACGATGTTGTCTCGAAGTATCGAGGGAAGATGATACGTGACATTTTAGCAAGTCCAAATTGTCCTTATCATTCATATTGGTTGGAATGATAAATGTTGGTTGTTGTTGAACAATTTACTTATAATGTTAGTTAAATATGTTGGTTATTCATATTGTGTTTTTTGCCAATTTGCAAAAATTAAACAGCTTTGTATATGATATTGCTAGGTCCTATACAAGTTGATATAGGACCAATTAAAGGGTTTATATCTTTGTATATGATATTGCCAGGTCCTATACCAGTTGCTATAGGATCAATTAAAGGGCTTATAGCTTTGTATATGATATTGACAGATCCTATACCAATTGCTATAGGACCATTCAAAGGTCTTATTGCCTTGTATATGATGTTGCCAGGTCCTATGCTGGTTGCTATAGAATCAATTAAAGGGCTTATAGTTTTGTATATGATATTGACAAGTCCTATACCAATTACTATAGAACCATTCAAAGGTCTTATAGCTTTGTATATGATATTGACAAATCCTATAACAATTGCTATATGACCAATTAAAGGGCTTATAGCTTTGTATATAATGTTGCCAGGTCCTATACCAGTTGCTATAGGACCATTCAAAGTTCTTATTGCTTTGAATATGATGTTGGCAGGTCCTATACCAATTGCTATAGGACCAATTAAAGGGCTTATAGCTTTGTATATGATGTTGGCAGGTCCTATACCCATTGCTATAGGAATAATTAAAGGGCTTATAGCTTTGTATATGATGTTGCCAGGTCCTATACCAATTGCTATAGGACCAATTAAAGGGCTTATAGCTTTGTATATGATGTTGCCAAGTCCTATACCAGTTGCTATAGGACCAACTAGGGGGCTTATAGTTTTGTATATGATGTTGCCAAGTCCTATACCAATTGCTATAGGACCAATTAAGGGGCTTATAGATTTGTATATGATGTTGACAGGTCCTATATCAATTAACCAAAATTCTTAAATTGAAATGATTGTATAACATTCTAATGAACACATGTGTAAAATGTCAAAAAAGACATTATTTTGAGACAGTAACTACAAAAAGTCTACAATTTCTAAACCAGTTGCTATAGGACCATTCTTAAATTCTTCTCTTCTTCAACACTTCAAAAGAGACTTCTTCAACACTTCAAAAAGTCTACAATTCCTGCACAATTGAAAAAAAAAATCATTTTGAGATTGTTTCAGCATTGTGCTCTTCTTTTTACTTGATGTACATAAATTTATTAGAATCAATAGACAGATCAGTCACACAGACAAGTCACACAGAAAATTTCCAAAATTATATACTCCCTCCGTCCCACCCAAGTGTGTACCAAAGTTTCTGGCACATCGATTAAGGAATAATAATAAAATAAGGAAAATGTGTGGTAGGAAATGAAGAGAGAGAATGAGTGAAGTTAATAGTAGGTTGGTTGAATAAATTGTATGGTGAAAAATGAAGAGAGAGAATGAGTGGGTGGGGTAGGAAGAATATAAAATATTAAAACCTTTGCCATTTATGGTAGTTCACACTCGGCTGGGACGGACCAAAAGGGAAATAAGTGTACACTAGACTGGGACGGAGGGAGTAGATTTTTTTGCACAGAAAATTCCCAAAAATTATGCCCAGCAGTTTCTGCACAGAAAATGTAGAAAAGTAACCATACCAATTTTCAATCAATCCTCAACCACGGACGGCTCGAAGAACTTTGGTCCACCTCCAAATTCATCTGAAATTAAAAATGATAGAATATGTCAATAGTAAAGCAAACTCATTAAAAAAAAATACAAATGTGGCAAATGGTATAGGACATGGCAACATCATATACACAGCTATATGGCCTTTGAATGGTCCTATAGCAATTGGTATAGGACCATTCAACATCAAATACACAGCTATAAAACCTTTAAATGGTCCTATAGCAACTGGCATAGGACTTGGAAACATCATATACAAAGCTATAAGACCTTTGAATGGTCCTATAGCAAGTGATATAGGACCTGCAACTTGATTTACAAAGACGGGTCGAGATGAGTAACAAAGAAAGTGATGAAAAGTAAATAAAATTGAGACGGAACGAACATCAATTATTCATCAAAAAAATCAAAAATTCTGAGTAAAAAAATATTCATTTAATAAGAGAACTCTTCCCATCAATGAGTGAATTCAATTAAAATATTCATCAAAAACTCAAAATTCTGAAGAAAAAAAAATCCAAACATAATCAAAACGGAATTCAATCAAAATAATAATTCGATATTTAATCATCAAAATTCAAACACAATCAATTGAGTCTTCAATCAAACAATTCATTAGATATAATACCTTTTATTCTTCAATTTAGTGAGCGATTGAATTGCAGATTCAAAATGAGCCACGAAAGTTCTTCAATGGCGGAAATTCGAATTTCTTCAATAGCGAAATTGGATCCTTATGAAACGGCATGAATTAAGCGATCATTATTAATCGCCAAGAGAGAGAGACGGTATAGTTAACAGAGCCGTCAATAATTTTGGCCGGTATATATCATATTGGGGTTTAAAGGGATTTTGAATTGAAATATAAAAGGGGGTTGTCTTTTTAAATTTGGGATGGATTTTGATGGGTTATGATTTGAGCTATGTGGGTAAAGAGGAATTTTTCCTTGATTTAAATTAAGATTTGTTACTTTCTTTATATTAGGAGTAACTCATGTGAAAAACTAGGTTTTTTTCAAAATGTTATAAAAAATTAGTTTTCAGAACAGTTCATCACTCTTATTAGTTAGACTTAATGCTTTAAAACTAGTTTTTTTCTAATGTTACGAAAAAGCCAAAAACTTGTAAAAAATGCGTTTTTTTCAAGCTTAGAAAAAAACGTGTTTTCAGAAGACGTAAACCTTACCCATCCTAATCGGCGCTGCACTCCCCATCGGAGATTTGACCAACCTCGTCAGTTTCGTTAACCTCTTCGTTCATATCGCCATAGCTATCGTCAGGCGGAGTTTCCAAAACTTTCTCTCTCTAAGATCCAAACAAACACCCACTTCTTAACTTCCCATTTCTCTCTCATAACACAAGCGTCTGTAATGGCCTTGGAGCAATTCAGAGTAAGTCGTCTCTTTTGTTCTTCAATCCTTCATTTTATATTCTGAATCGAAGATTTTCCGATTCAAATCTGTCAATCGATCAAAACTCCTTTGATTCGATTTCTGTAGAGGCTAATGGCGGCCATGGCTACAACTTGTTCTTCTATGCTCGATTGTAATTCCTGTTCGGAAGCTGTTCGGAAGCTTACTTGATAATTAAAGGAAGGGTAATTGATTTTGGGGTGATTGATTTTTGGCTTTGTTTAGATGCCAGTTATAGTGTAAACTTATGTCATTGTTTGTTTTTTTGAGTGCCAGTTCATGTATTTAGGAGTGCCAGGGCGAAGGGGTTGCTGGGAGATTTGATGTGCCAGTTCTAGTAGGGGTGGACATGGTTCGGTTTGGTTCGGTTTGGAAGGAATTTGGAGACCAAACCGCTAGTACTCGGTTTGGGAAAATCCCAAACCAAACCGAACCATAAAAAATTTCAAACCAAACCAAACCAAACCAAACCACCTCGGTTTGGTTCGGTTCGGTCTCAAACCACGGTTTCATAAACGGTTCAAACCGTGGTCCGAACTGCGGTCTAGACCGCTATCCGAACTACAAACCTGTCCAACTAAAAGCGTTGCTCTTTACATATTTTTTTTTATCAAACTAGCAATCATATATATTAAACATAAAACACCAACAAAAGAAACCATCTCAAAACAAATTACAAGACATTGTCTAAAATAAAGATACAAAATTACAAATTCAAGATTCAACCATTAAATAAGTCAAATGTCTTAGTAGCAAGATAAAAGTATTAAACTTGTTCTTCTTTATATATCTCTTATAATTTTATCAAATCAAGCTTTGCAATCTTGATTGACTCAAAGAAAGCTTCCAAGGAGTCTCCTTGAAATGGTAGGACACCAACCAAAAGAGCATGTAAAAGAATACCAGCACTCCATACATCCACTTTCTCAGAGTAATTCCCCAATAGTACTTCTGGAGCAACATAAGCTGGACTTCCGGCCAAACAAGTCAAGCTCTGACCTGCAAGTCAAATTTGCAATAATTTAATAAGAGCACAATGCATCATAAAGAAAAAATAAGCATCTATAGATTGCCAATGTACTGTCAAAGCAGTGGAAGAGCATATGATGCAACCCAAACATGTTTTACTTTCAGAAATAGAAACACTCCATGATGATTGAAACTAGAATAAGCCCCAATACGAATAGCATTTACTGGAAGCAGCAAATGCTACAGGAAACATGATCATGACACATTTCTTTTTTATTTCATGTATGGTTTTTTTTTCCTAGTTGGTATCATAATGACACATTTCTTTTTTTCCCAGTTAGCATTTACTGGAAGCAGCAAATGATATCATAATGTGCTCAGAATGCTGCATTTCTCATACTAACAGTAACTGTTTTAAATATAGACACAACAGGAATCAGCAGCAATCACCAGGAATTGAACAATAGCTTTAAAGAGAGTTTAGGAATAAACCCAAGATACTTACAGAGTTCAAGTATCACTCCCTTAAGGTAGAAGGACCCACAAGATCTGAATTTTCAGTTAAAACTGCAAGATGTAAAATTAAAATCATAAGAAAATAATTAACTAGCATAGACAATAAAATGGATAAAGTTGTTGAAATAAATTGATTTTCATATATAGTTAATTTACCAGATTCGACATCGCTAAAGTCATCCAATCTCATTTCAACATCAATGGGAGAAGGTGCGGCACGCAACCAATCTTGTGCACAAATCAAGCTTTCCACAATCTTGGGACTCAAAGAGCTGCGAAATGGGTCCAAGACACGACCTTCGGTGCTAAACGCTGATTCTGAAGCGACGGTGGTAACAGGAATTGCCAAAATGTCTTTTGCTATTAGGGATAGAATATGGTACCTATGAGCATTTAGTTTCCACCACAACAATATATCAAAGTTCCCAACCTTTTTCTCAATAGTTTCATCCAAGTATCTCTCAATTTCAGATTTTGCACCATCATTCACTTCCTCCAAGTGCTTAAGATAAGCATTTTGCATGTCTTCAAGATCATTATCACGTGAAGAATCAATCACACTTTCCGCTTCATCATCAATTATTTCTACACTCTCATTCGCTTTAGCATTTTTATCAATCGACTTATAACAAGCATACATGCGAAACAAAGTATCTTTCACACTCAATTCAACTCGAGTCACCTTATCGACATCGTAAATTGTGCCATAACAAAACTTCAAGTAATTCAACTTGAATCGAGGATCCAAGACAACGGCAAGTAAAAGATTCATATTAATCTTACTAATATCACCCCAATACTTGTCAAACTTTTTTTGCATTGATTTTGCCATGACCTTCAAATCATCATCATTTTTACTATTAGCCCAACTAATCAAACTCTTCTCAATCAAGAACACATCATGAAAATAAGAATTAGAGGTCACATACAAGCTACCCGAGAGTCTCCTAGTGATATCATAGAATGCTTTCAAGAATTTGCACAAAGTAATAGCGCGAGACCAATCACTTTCGGTAGGACAACCATTAGGGAGATCATTATTCAAAGTAGTCTCTAATTCCATGACTTCGTGCAATACTTACAAAGTGAATGCAATAGTTTCTTACCCTCCATGACTTTATCAAAATGATCCCAAAGTGCAGATGTAAATGCTTTACTACTCCTTACATCACTAGTTCCACCAACATCAGATGAATCTACTTCAGTGTTTTGGGTGGACGGAGCCAAAACCCAAAAGAGAACCCATCAAATAAATATGAATACCCCACCATAAAGACATAAATTGCAGTTGAAAAACCAGAACAAGAACCTTCAAACCACAAATACAGACAAGGAAATAAATAAATAAATATTGAACTGAGATTCTTATTTCCAGATTATGTGTGGCTTTTCACCAGAAATGGTACAACTATGTATGAACATGGTCCAACTTCAGATGGATAATCTAGTATGGTTCTACTCCTTTTGGCTTTATCATTTCCAGAACCAAAAATGGAGGCAAGCAAGATGCAATGCCAGAGAATCGGAGAAGAGAGATAAACAAACAGGGAAATTACCTTCGACGACCGACGGCGGTTTTGACGACGGAGAGAATCGGAGATCCACCGCACGAGTTCTTGGCGAGGCAGATGGCGAGCACGAGAATCGCGTCGTATTTCGGTTTGAGAGAGAGAGGAGTTTTTTGGTGAGAGAGAGAGAAAGAAGAGAGAAGAGACGAGAGAAACAAACTGAGAATGAGAAAGAAGATATGAAAATTGAAAAAGAGGAGGCAGTTTGATTAAGGACTTTTTCAATTTAGGGTTTTCAAATCAATGGGTATGATTCATCTTTAATTTTTAATGAAGGGCTAGGATTTCGGTTTAAGAATATCATGGTTCGGTTCCGTGGTTCGGTTTCACGGTTCCAAACCGCGGTTCGGTCTGAATCGGTTTGGTTCGGTTCGGTTTGGTTCGGTTTTGAGGTTCCAGACTGCGAGCTGAACCGAACCACACGGTTTATATAATTTTCAAACCAAGCTAAACCATTTATAGAAAAAAACCAAACCAAACTGCGTGGTTTGGTTCGGTTCGGTCTCAAACCGCGGTTTGAACTGAACCATGTCCACCCCTAAGTTCTAGTGTATACTAATGCCAGTGTTTGTTTTTTTGAGTGCCAGTTCATGTTTTTTGGAATGCCAGTCCATATGTTTTTGAATGTCAGCAAAAATGATTACCAGTGGGTTTTGAGTGCCAGTGCATGTGTATTTGAGTGCCAGTTTACGTGATTTTGAATGCCAGTCCATGTTTTTTTGAATGCCAGTGCTTGTGTTTTTGAGAGCCAGCAAAAATATTAGTGTAACAAAGTGTCAGTGTTAGTGTAACAGAGTGCCAGTGTGAAGAGTGCCAGTTCATGTATTTAAAAGTGCCCGTGTAAAAAGTGTCAGTTTCATGTTTATAAAATGTCAGTATGAAATCACTGGCCATTTGTAATATTAACACTGGCATTTATCATGGTTGCCAGTAATTACAAAAATGCCACCGTTTATTTTGAACATGGTTGCCAGTAATTATAAAATTGCCACCGTTTATTTTGAACAAGATAAGGAAAACACGTTTTTCCTTATCTTAAGAAAAAACTAGTTTTTTATAAGACCAACTCTACGAAAAAACTAATTTTTTGCAAGATTTTGACTTATATTAGTTAATTTAGGTAAATATTATATTTATTGTAATTAGGATATTTTAATTAACTAACATACTAACCAAATATTCAATATGTTTAGTATAATTTGATTATTTTGTAGGATCTCTCACACAAGGAAAGAGTCCATGATAAGGAAGAAGTGCATTGGTTTATTAAGGAAACTAGAAGTCTATTTGGAGAAGATCTCTTCGAGCAAATCAACTTCTACAAACAAGGACTCCTTGTCTATAAATACAAATCGCTGGCTCTTTCATTTAGCATGCTTTTTTAGACTTTGAATTGCTGAAGGTTCATAGAGTTTACAGTTATAAAGTGTGAGATATTAGTTTAGTCATTTTGATCTTCTCTTTATTGTCTTTTTGTAATTCGAGTTTGTTATTCATTTTTAATAAGAAAAGTTTTATTGTCTACAGCTAGTTGTTGCTGTAGATGAGTGTTATTTTTGTGTTTTACTTTGAGTTAAAATCGTTTATTCCGCTACTATTTGCGCTGGTGCTAGTACAGGTGCTATCACACCAGGACTCACATCAGGCGTCTCTTTTATTGTCGTTCCTAGCCACTCAATTTCTTTCATAATGTATACCTGAATCAGTAATGCATGTATGGTGGCAGCCAGCGGCTATGTCCGGCTGTCGACGATTTTGGTGTTCGGCGGCAATATTGATGTTGTTGTATCATAATTTTTAATTACTGTATATTTGATGCATTATAATATATTATTGTATAATAACTTGTGGACATTTAATTTAATCAGAAAATTGAGTGAAAGTTATTTGTCACAACAGAAATTTATGGGTTGAATTCCCATGATAAAAAAAAAAAAAATTAGTACTCTTCAAGGTCCGGCGCTCTTAATCTTTAAGTGAAATGACCAAAATACCCCTTAAATCAAACTCTACCCAACAACCCCCATTCATCTAATTTTACCCCAGGATCATCCATGCCATTGGAAGGATGACATAGGTCCCGATTTAGCCTCAACTTCCATGCCACTGGATGGATGACAATCATCCCATTTTGCCCCGACCTTCAATGCCATTGGATGGATGACATATGATAGGTCCCCGTTTAGACCTGGACTTCCATGTCAATGGATGTATGACGTAGGCTCCCAGATCATCACATTCAGACCCGGGATTCCATGCCATCGGATGGATGACATAGGTCCCCGTTCATCCCATTCTGCCCCGTTCACATTTTTATGTTAAAAGAATTTCAAAAAAGTAGAAGGATTTAAAGTAACAAGTAACCGGCCTACTTCATTTCTTATTTCAATAAACCTGAGTTTCACATACTTTAAATGATGATTAGGATGTTCAAAGGAGAACAAAAATGATTTTCTCGGTCGCCCAAGAAGTGTACAAGTCTCCTAAAGGTTTATAGCACACTCAACAGAAGAAAAAGAAAAAGAAAAATAAAAGACCACCAATCGCAGGCATTACTGCTCTCTTCTGTGCTATTTTCCTCCTTGGAGATGATGCAGCTTCTAAAATCAAGCCCCCAAAAAAACAACAAATCTCCACTGATCACACTACCCCAATAAACTTAGACAGCAACTGGTTCAGCAGACGGACTAGAAACGTTAAGTTTAACCTGCACAAGAAATTAAAAAAGATACTACGTATCATGATGGTTCATACACAAGTTTTATTTCAATTTAATTAGAACATCAATTTTGGTGGGAAATAAGAAATGGAATTTAAAGATGTTTATTTTAATGAAAATCAGGTGTTTCAAAATGGGTGATCTAATATACCATTGCAAAATGATAGAGAATCTCTTTTGAGGTGTTAAGGAGGCATTCCTCCTTACCTGCAATTCGTACATGCACACATGTAAGGTGATCTTACAATCATTTCCCTATCTCACCTAAGATTTCGCTACTAGAAAATGGGGACATGTTGATGATGTTCAAATGTATCTAATTTCTTGCCTTAATATGCCTAGAATTTTGTAAACCATTTTAAGCATTGGAGCCTTTTATCATAACAACTACGAGGTCACGGTGAAACTAGTATACTAATAGTGGCTTTTCTGCCCTTGTTAAAATTCTTCGGAAAATGTATTTCAATAAACGATGTTTTAAAGGATAAAGAGATAACCTTGGCGGATCTATATAGTTCCTCAAGTACTTCAGACAATGTTGGATGGGCATGAACAGCATATTTTATGTCCTGCACAATGCAAGAGTTATGGATGATGATAAAGAAATGATGGATGCATGCATAGAGATGATGTATTGATTTTGAGAAAATGGAGAAAGAAACACATATACTGACTTCTTGCACTTATTTTGTTTGACCGAAAAGTATTTCCCTCGTTTTTTATATAACAACACAAATTATGTCCATTCACTGCAATATCGAGTTCTGACATAAGCCAATTATTGGTTGATTTTTTTCTTGTTACGTATTTGTTTCTAGCATCCCGACTTACAATACAGTTTTCTCCAATTTTATCTTTGGGAAGAGGTCAAATCTAAGTGCCAATTATCCATCAATACAGTCTTTACCGTTTCCTCACATGTTAATTTGACATATTATTTCATGGATATTCAATCTTAACATCAAGCCAACCTGAATACGTGTTCCCAGTGCCATTGCATTAGATGCTTCGTGGATGAGATCTGCAGCATGCAGACCGAAGATATGAACTCCAAGGATCTCTCCATTGTCTGGTCTGTAAATCAACTGCACAAAAGGACAATAGGCTTCAACAAAAACATAATCTACAAGTGATCTGTAACTATACAGAAACGTATTAGTAACAAAATGTACTATCACCATGCAAGGCCTTCTAAATGCAGTTAAAGAAAATGAATAATATTACCTTAGCAAGTCCATCTGCTTCATTTTCAGCAAGTGCCTTTGTGTTAGCCTTGAAGCTAGTCTTGGCAATAGCAATTTCGAAACCCTCCTTCTCTGCTCTTTCTCGCGCCTGAGGCTGCATAGTTGCAACTCAAACTAATCAGAGAAAGAAATCTTGATACTAACAAATACGTGGAGACAACTTCTTGTCAGATAATAGGCAAGATGATAATTTATAAACTTTCCAGCTATGGAAGAATGGCCTCTGGCGATATGGTTGGTCCTCAAATATAGTCCAGTAAATCCATTCCACATTAAACAGAAAAGAGAAAACTTTCCAGTGTTTAAATACGGACTAAAAAAGAAAGAGCCAAAACTGGTAAATTGTGTTAAACAAGAAATGAGCTTACAACTTACCTCTGTTAATCCAACCATACTGATTTCAGGATGAGTGAAACATGCAGCTGGAATGCTCAGATGATTTAGGACATGGTCCTTTCCAGTTACTTGCTCAACAACTACATTAAGAAAACAATACTTAGTGCTATATAAGGACCAAATTCACTTAACTTGCAGCAGCCATTATAAGCATGGGGGTGCGGGTGGGGGTTACCAGAGATTCCTTGTGCACTTGCAGCATGAGCAAGCATCAATTTTCCATTAGCATCACCAATGCAGAACAAATGAGGGACCTAGTCGCCAGATTATGTGTCAATGAAACAAAACATGACGAATACACAGTGAGTAGCAGGAGAGGGACAAAACCATGACTGACCAGTTTCCCATTTGAATCAATCACTCGCATGCGTTCATCAACAGGGATGAATCCACGTTGAGTTTGCACATTGATCTGCAGCAAAGTATCACATATATCAATATTTGGTTATAGTAGCGGTGAATATGAATCTTTTACAAGAGAGTTAAAAGCACTATAACATTTATGTCACTTACATTTTCCAATCCGAGCCCTTGTGTGAATGGAGCTCTACCAGTTGCTATAAGGGCAGCATCAACCTACAGTGAATAGTTAAGTTTTAATATAGATAGTGTGGAGAATTCTCATCCAGACTAAAGAAAGAAATACAAGTCAACAAGACTAAGAGGGACAGGATGTAAAAGTTAAACTGGAGGAAGCATCAGAAATAACCAAAATTTAGATAACTTGCTGAGAAATTTGCTACTCCCTCCGTCCCAAAATAATTGCTGTATAAAGATTTAATTTTGTCCTAGAATAATCGTTTTACAATTACCTAGGCATTTTTACCATTGTTTGCCATGTATACACCTATTTATGATTATGGATAGTCATGGTGCAAACATTTAACTGCCTAGGTAATCGAATTATTCTAAGGGTAATTTAGTCTATTTTATATGTATTCATTACATTTCTAAATGTGTGAAAAGTCTAAAACAACAAGTATTTTGGGACGGAGAAAGTACTAATTTTTTTATGAATAACGTTTATAATCTTTGAACAATAGATTCCACACAAGTGCTATTGTAATAGCAGCAAATGTGGAAAGGCAACAAAACATAAATCTTAGGCATGATTTTGTTTTTTATTATCTATAAGCAGTCAGAAAAGCTTGGCAGAAAAGCTATATGAAACAGAGAATTGTCTTTGCTGCAACTACAGATACAACTCGCTATTGAATTAGCAGCAAATGTGGAAAGGCAACAAAACATAAATCTCAGGCATGATTTTGTTTTTTATTATCTATAAGCAGTCAGAAAAGCTTGGCAGAAAAGCTATATGAAACAGAGAATTGTCTTTGCTGCAACTACAGATACAACTATTTCATGCCAACCAATTAGTTTGCAACTAATAGGCGTGGAACACTTTCAGGAGTTATGCAAAGAAGTGTTTTTTTTTTATAGAAGCCCAAAACATACCTCCAAAGTATCTTTTGGTTCCTTTGTCTTTGCATCAATAAGCTCAATTGTTACTGGCTTACCATCCTTTGCTGGAGTAATCTATCCAATAAGAAACGAGAAACCAGTTGTGAATAAGAGTAGGATATTGCTAATTCCAGTTAGAAAGAGAAGTTATAACGAAAGGTAAGCACCTTGCTTGCAAATACACCAGTATGATAATCAATTTTTCGTGGATTTATGAGAACCCGCTGAGCCAATTTCCCGATCTCAGGATCAAATCCCGGCATTAGCTGATCTAAGGCTTCAACGAATGTAACCTGTGTAACAAGAATGTGTCAGCTTTACTGTATGGTACTCTTTATATTTAATGGTCAGCACAAACAGAAACGCAGAAATGAACATACAAAGATCTTCGTAGTTTATATTTGTATTTCTTGGGGCTATTGCACTCAGTTGTTTTAAGGTGAATCAAGAGGGAGGGGGAGAGTGAGATACATCTTTACATAAGCAACGATACAGAAAAATTCTAGCTACAGACGGAAAACTAACAATAGAGAAACTTCATGTTTCAAGCTGCATTTACCAACTATTGCCACTGGATTGAATAGCCTTTTAAAGAGAAAGGATATATCTACTACACCCATCTACCAAAGGGTTTTCTTGTACTTTCTACTTGATCCTTGAAACCATCGGTCTATGTTAGAAAGAAACACTAGAGTAGAGCCTACCTCACTTCCAAGTGCAGTATAGACATCACTGAATTCAAGACCAATGTAACCACTTCCTACAATAGCTATCCATTCTGGAACTGACTCCAATTTGAGCGCGTGGTCGCTGGTGATGACAGTCTTACCTGCAAACAGCTATTTAGTAGCTTTAGTTACTGGGGAAGGTAATTAGGAGGAAAAAGGTACCAAGAGTAGAGGACAAGGTGTCCTCTTAAAAGCAAAAATACATGATAAAGGAAAAGGAAAAAAAGAACATTAAGAAAAAGGGAAAAAATACCAAAAACCCCTTCTGAAAAACTTTCATATCCAAAAAGTCCTAAGAATAATTATTCAATCTAAAAAGTCACAAAATTCAGTTTTCAAAACCAAAAAGTCCAAAATTTAACTATTTAACGAATGTCGTTATGTTTGGAACTTTAATAAAAAGGTCAAACCCCGGTGCGCCAAGCGCTCCCCGCCTTTCGGGGGTTGGGAGAGGGAACCATTTGATAGAGCCTTCCCCTGACAATTGCCAAGAGGCTGTTCGCCAAAGTTCTGACTCTTAGAATGCAATGCTTTATTATATTCAGAGATAATAAAAACATAATAATTAAAAAAATATATTATAAAAAGTAATAATAATATGATAAATCCTTAATCTCATGTCTAATAATAATTAGAAAAGCAATTACATTGTCTTATTAAATTTAATTGTTATAACTTATAATTATAAAAATTTTAAAAATATAATTATAGTAATCATGAATTGTTTTCCATATATGATCACTATCAACATTATTTTAAATTATTACTTTAATTTATACAATTATATTAATAATAATAGTAATATACTTATTTGTAAATTATTATTACTATTATTGTTCAAGATGGATAAATTTTATCTTTGTAAAACTCATAATTGAAAAAAAAATCAAGTTTTCATCATTTTAAATTCTAAATTAATGAAATCAGTTAAATCCTTAAATTTTGGACTTTTTGATATTGAAAATCTAGTTTCTGGGCTTTTTTTATAGAATAATTTTTGGTAGGGTTTTTTGGATATGAATTTTTTAAGGGACTTTTCGGTACTTTTCCCTGAGAAAAATACAAAGCAGGCTAATAAACTAGCTAATTCATAGCTAGTGTAAAGCCGATGTCCAATCACTGCACAAGTCAGTTATGTATAATCCTCGAAAAGCTCCCAAAGCCGAAGCCCATAAAGAAGCAAGATACACTATCCTACAGCAAACTTTAAGCTCAAAGTTCAAAGGCATTGCACTAAATAAGCAGACAGAGTTTTGAATGAAAGAGAAAACTATGGAAGGACAGAGAAGAATGTGATGCTACAACATTAAGAATCTAAAAACTCCATAAATTATTTATTCAAGCCCTATATAACAACAAAAGGCTAGTCCTTGCCACAACGAATTAGAATAAAGTAGTACGTCTCCAGCTTGAAACTAAAGGTTCATAACAATCAAGTACTTTAAGCATCTCATTATCAATTTTCCCAGCATAAGAGACACAGGATGCATCATTCAACAATATAAAGTATTTAAAGCTGCTTAGCAGAAACCAAGCATCTAATAGGTCATGCTGAAACTTTTGAATTGACTGTTCCCTGACAGAACATAGCTTAAGCTAGCTGCTTATGGATTATGAAACAATCACTTACCATCAACTTCCACTCCTTTGGGTACAAAGGGTACAGAACCGGTAGCAATGATAATATCTTTTGCAGTTATAACTGTACCAGCTTCTCTAGCTTTTCCATACTTCACCTTTTGTGGACCCTGCGTATATTCATCATAAGTGAAAACTACAAATATGTATGAAGAAAGTGCCAGAATTAAGTCAACTAACAAGAAGATTGATGAAAACAGTTCAATTAATTAAGTGCTAGGATAAAGTCTCATAGAATCCAAATGTCAGTAACATAAAACTTACCACAACCGAGCCAAAACCTGTCAATATGTCAACACCAAGAGATTTCATTGAGTTTGTTAAGTTATTTCGGATTTTGGAAGCAAGATTGTTTGCATGATCTGCTACTTTTTGTCTGTCATACCCAGCAGCTTCAACCTGTCATGAAATAACATGGATAATTTATAAGATTCAGTAAATTGTAATTCAACACTAAGCTACAATTTGTCCCTGTCCATCAGATTTCTACTATTGTTTCACAACAAGCTAAACTGAAGACTACGCAAACAATGATAATTCAAATAAATACGGCTTAAGATCTCTGACAAGAAAGCATTGAAATATAAAGCAAAGCCTAGAGCAAAAATAATGGATTTTTAGAAATAAATCACTGAACGTGGAAAATGTTCCATCAGAAGATCTTTGATGAAAGAAAGAAGGTTTGCAGTGTGAATTGTCTGGACAGGGATAAAGAAATGACGGTTTTGGGAAGGTATAAGTTATCCACAGGAAAACAATCCCAAAGAAGTATGGAAACTTCATGCAAAGAAATTTGCGGAAAAACTAATCCGCAGTGTTTTCATATTTTTAAGGACTGACTGAATATATCATTAATCTAACATGCCACACGCATTCGTGTATATTTTTACTTTTTCAACTTTCTCAATAGATTATGCATTTGAGCCCTATGGAGGAAAATACGATGCTGATTTGTGATTAGAAATATGAAAAACATGATGTTTGAAATCACTCCGTAGTGACTTTTAGTTATTCTTGTATGCGTTTACTCTTCCTTCTAGGGGTTTCCAAAAGTATTCAGAAAAATACAATCATTGTTGTTGTTCAAACATGATCTGCCTGTTTACTGACTGAATTATAAACTTTCAAGGCTTAGTTTCAATACAATGCTGAAACACAGCTCTTTGCAATTTCAATTTTCAATTGGCGATTAATGAAAATCAAATTTTGTAATCTCCAATACGAGAGTTCTCAGTACTGAGATAGAGATAATAGCGAAATCTTACCATATATTATACTAGAATTATATTTCAATGCTATTGCTCATCATTAAATTCACAACTCTGCAGATGTAAGAAATAGAAAATACCTGTAATCCAAAAGATTTCATGTGGTGTTCATCCTGAAGCTCCCGCATGCGACCACTTACAGCAAGAAGGGCCTTGGAAGGGACGCAACCACGATTCACACATGTTCCTCCAACCACATCCCCCTCAATGATGGCAGTTTTCAAACCCTGTAAATTTTAAGCTCACATATTATTCACCATGAATGCAATAGTAAAGAGCAACGCAGAGCAAATGATCAAGAAATGTATTGTGTTAACAAATATAAAACATCTTGCAAAGATCATTATACTTACTTTAAGAGGTCTACTAAGTCTAATAATCGACTCCATGGGATACGTTAAAAAATTCTAATTACATAGAGAGTATGTTTGGCACCCCAATACCAAGACTTGAAACTGGAAGAGCAATTTCCGGTCCACAGAATTCATTTTATTCTACCTATCCCAAAGCTTTGAATTGTTTTGCCAAACAAACCCGGAATTATGTCGCAATTCCGCTGGCGATAATTGGAATGTCCACCAATGCACTGGTAACATTTCAATAAATCGGCCAGAATGCAATAATATGCCTTTTCCTACTTCAAATTTATTGATTTAACACATACAACGTCAAAAAAGTTCAACTAAATAGTCCACATACAACATAAAATGCAGCTGAGGAAAGAATTACAGTCAAGGCAATAAAATCAACTTAATTCAGTTATATTCAAATTCAATTCAACTTGTAAAATGTTATCCAAAACGGAGAGGAAGTAGTGGTAATAATTAATAAACCTTCTCGACGGCATGGAGAGCAGCACCGTGACCGCCAACACCAGCTCCAATAATGACAAGATCATAATCAAATCCCTTGGAGGCAGTTCCATTCTCGGACAAGGATGCATGCACCTTATTCGATCGCAATTGCTTGGGCGACGCAGCGAATCGAGTCGCGGAAGAGGAATTGGATGACTTGATTCCATAAACCTCTCTTCTGAGACCGCAGAATCTGAGCTCACGAGGAACACGGGAGGAGGAAGAGGTGGAATTGAAGAGGTTGACGGAGTTGGTATCGGATCTGGTGATCGGCGACGGAGAGCACCGGGAGAGGGAGATTGAAGACTGCATTTTGAAGTTGGGGGTGGAGGGAGAGAGGGAGATGGAGAGGGAGAGAGAGGGGCGGGGATATATGGAGGCGGGGGGAAGGGGAGGCTTTGGAAGGTCCGTTGAGAGTGTAGGGGCGGAGTTAACGAAGTGAGGCGGGCGTTGTTTGATTGATTTTGTTGATTTTGTTTCGATGAATGAACGAACCCAACTACTCTAGTGTATTACTTGTCGTCTTCAGTCACATTATTTTGCATGCTATCAAATGCACAGTTCAAGCTAATTCCGACCCAACCCAATACCCTCAAATATCTAAATCCCCATTAATTTTTATCACTTTCGCATATTACACACTTCTCTCCCTCTCATTTCCTTTATATCCAAATTTTCTCCCTCACATACTCCCATCGTCGTCCTCCGCTCACAACTGCCAACTCCAACTCTTTCGCGAAAAATACTTGAAAGAGGATTTTTACCACTTTGGGATACTTCAACTTACCTAAAATACTTAACCCGCCTCGAATTTCGCCATGAAACGGGGTATTTTTTGGTTAAATAACTTGTATTAAGACGTAATTGAGGTGGGCTCTGGGTGGGAAAGAGAAGGGATTTTAAATAGGGTTCCGAGAGAGGGGATTACAGCCAGTGCGAATCCACCACGGCCGAATATTTTTAGTTTCTAATTGACCCGCATACAATTATTAAAAATAATTACCCATACAAATTATAAAAAAGTTATAAATTTTCGATATATTTTTTTATTGGAGGATTTTATTTTATATAAATAATAGTTCGTCATTTTTCAAAAAGAACAAATAATATTCTGTGCATTTCTTATATAGTTACACAAAATGTTCAAAACGTATCATTTGTATAGAAAAAAAAATGAAAAAAACAAAGAAATCCTACCTATGTGTTTGTGACCCTATAACTGACTTCAACCGATAGGTCAAGAAGTGGCACAGGTTCGCCCAAAGTTACACGAAAGTGTTGAATGACATTTCGTGTAAAATTATACGAATATTTTTTTTCTTTTCGTGTGAATCTGGCATCTAAATAATCAATACATGTCGTATTTTTATACTAACATATCTAACAACGTCGCGTATAATCACATGAAACGTTCGCAGACGGAGGGCGCTTTGTCCATTATGGTGACTCTCCAAATAGCGAGGGTCAGAAATAACCGATGCCTTAGAAATAGTCTTAACAATTCCAAATTTTTTCTAGGGAATTTTATCCGGGACTCAAGTTTTCATTAATTTATAGTTTTTCAATAATTTAAATATTTAATAAATTCTAATGCAATATTATGTTATATCTCGTGCCTAGTTTAACATGACGTGACATTTGACCATCGACTAATTAGAACATTTTGATGAAATTTTAAAAGTTGTTATTGATTTATTACTAACAACACTAACAATTAAAAGTTTTAAAATTTAATTATAATATATCATTGTATGGTCAAATGTCATGCCAAAGTCAAACTAGGCACGTAGGTATGGGACGGAAGAAGTATTATGTTATATTGTATTCAATATGCAATATTTAAAAATTATGATACAACATTCTCAATACTGCCACCACTGCCCATCGCCATTTGTCGCCGGTCGTTGGCGCCACATGTCATCATCAATGTTCTATTATATGAGTATTCAGTATTATACATTATCATATATGCATTATTAATATAAAATAATACAATATGATAATACAACACGTAAAGAAACTTATGATGTATTATGAAACTTTTTTAGAATTTATGGGGTATTCTCCCTTTTTTTCTATTCCTTAAAAATTAATATCACAATTTTAGTTTATATTTTTTCCAAATATTAGAGTAATCCTTATGATAAATTTATGATACAGTAGAAACTTTATAAATTAACTAGTATGTCACCCGTGCGTTAAACGCACGAAAAGAATACTTTTTAAAATATAAGTTAACCAACCAAAAAAAAATTCTAATTTTTGATTAACATAAAAGTGAAATAGTGATGATCTTACTTAAAGAAAGAAATACTTATTTAAAAATTCCAAACATCTATGAATATTACAAATTTTGGAAAATTTCCTTATAGACAACATTTGTAGTTTCATTGGTGAGGTTTCCTTCATCATCGCACATTAATATCTTCAATACATGGCGATTTGTGACCTGAAACAATCTGACGTATAGCTGACCATGATTGAAAACAGGCCTCTTCAAGAAAATGCCAACATTTGAAAGAGATTGACCCTGACTTTTATTGATTGTCATTGTATATGACACAACCAATGGAAACTGTCATCTTTGTAATTTGAATGGCAACCGTATATCTGTCGGAGTTAATGTCATTCTCGAAATAGATACAGTATCACCAACATTACTACCGTTTAGAACCTTTCCTTCGAGAACATGAGTTTCGAGCCTTGTAATAATTAATCTCGTTCCATTACGCAACCACGAGACAATTGGTCAATGTTTCTCGGACAACATGGTGGTGTCACGACCTTTAAATGGAGTTCATGAGTAGGTAAACCGAGAACACTTGATAGTGTTTAAAAACTCGATCGAATGAAGATCAAAAAGAAAGCTGGAGTTATCTTGATTTGCGAATAGAATCATAACTTAAATAAGTCCTTTGTTCGGATTGGTTGTATGCGAAATCATATAGGCATTAATGTTCTCAACCACATCCAGGGTTGGAGCAAGAATGGCTCTTCCACATAAATAATAAGGATCATTAAAATGATCGGTGAAATTGGGATATGTGCTTTTCAACAATAGACTTGATGAAATGATCGACTTCATTAACAATCAAGTCATCGGGAATCGTTATTGTGGCTTAAGTCATTATTATTACCATATGACCCATTCCCAATACTCGATATCCACTACGAGAAAGCCTTGAGTTCGAGTCCACTTTCATCATTTTCCATAGCTTGTAGTCTCATATTCTTGGAAAGCCTCGAAACATTGACATGAGACCATAAATATGATGAATTGATCGTGGCCACGTAACAACATCTTGTCTGCGCTACCTTTTGGAATAGCTGGAAGTATCGACGGAAGTCTCCACCCATAACCAATGTCTTGCCTCCCGAAGCGGTTGATTCAAGCTATACGTGTGTTTGAACCTCATTATGTCCCTCGAAAGTTATGTCCAGAGTGCTTCAAAACAATATCTATGAACCATAGGTGCTTCATCCCAAATTATAAGCTTAGTTTTAATCATAAGCTACCCAAAGAGGAGTACCTTGTTTAATATTACATGTTGAATCTTCATCCAAAGTTAATGGAATTGCAAACCTGGAATGACCGATGCGACCATTAGGGAATAGGAGTGATGCTATACCACTTGATGCCACATTCAATACGATTTCACCCTTAGATCGTAACCCGGATGAAAGAATCTTCCCACAAAAAGTCTTTCCGGTTCCACCAGATCCATATAAAAGAAAACTCGTCCAACATCAAGATCAATGTCAATCATAATAAGGTTGTAAGCATGCCTCTGTTCATCAGTACATAATTCCAATAATCATTTGTGCTCAGCCTCCAATGAATTTCTATCATAGTTCAACTCCTCTAAAATCATTCTATTGTTGAAAGTAGTCGGATCAAAATCGCTTGGATATGGCATATCAGGAAAGTCACGAAGGCTTTTTCCTCTGCTACGCAAGAGTTTTTCAATCTCCAAGAGAGTAAGATTTTTTATTTCTTCATCGCTAAGTTTCATTCCTAGATATAAGAATATATTAATAAATTGGTATTAGATAGTTATCCAAATAGTTTAGACTTAAGTTTTTTCTGGGAATTTGTAGAAGAACAAAATAAATTAAATTTATTATAAATTGAATTGGTTAGAGTAGAATGGATTACCTTCATGATCTAAAAGACGTCTTTGACTATAAAGGATGTCCTCTGACAGAAGTTCAAAGCAGCTATGCCAAACATATTGTGGCCGTGAGTAAGATCCTGACATCAATAATCGGACAAACATATATCTCAATGAAGAAGCACTTCCTCATTGACTTGCCTCTTTTATCCCATCAACGTACTCCTTATCGTCATCAAGCAAACCCAAAGCATAACATGCTTCTCTAAAAGAACCATGTTGTTGAGTACCAACACGTCTAATCTCCTCATAAGAAGTTGGACCTCGAACAAAATTTAGCAAAGTTCACAAATAATATAATTCACCTTGTCCAGGAGCTACGAAAAATATACGTCCAATCTTGAAACCACGAGTTCTAGGATCCCACCTTCTTTCTCTCTGATTTCAAACAAATTTTGTAGGAAACTCAGCATATGTCAAACTCTTTGCTAGATCTCCATATTTGTTATTTGCTTCTATCCATGCGGTAAACATACTTTCTCGTGAAGTTGGATGATCTAGAACTGTGTCAATTGCATCATCATCTTGGAAGACAATATTTTGTTCACCTGGTAGATGGAAAGACAGTCTTTCAACAGAAGGATTTCTGTAATGAATTTCATAACCCAACAATCCCCAAGCAGCCTCACAAGGTGATATGAATCTATCATCTAAGTAATTCTTTATCTCATCAACAATTGATTTGCTGCCATCATCATTAGCTGTCTTACAAAAAGTTACAGTAACTCTATCTTGTCCTTTGCTTACATATTTGCAAAGATATTTGATAGACCCTGACTGATTGCACCATTCAACATTAACATGAGCACCATATTTCATCAACAACACCCGACTGTGAGGGACTACATATCTGTTGTCAAGGTTTACTCCCTTGACTTCTACCATACGACCATTTTCTGGGCGCTTGTAAATTGGATATCCATCTTCATCAATGATTGTCTTTTCATAGAATTTCTTTGGAAAATATTTGGTGCAACGACCCTTAGCCATGCATGGTGAGTTATGTCTTGCTTTGCCACAAGGACCATGAATCATCAAATCCTTCACAGCATTATAATATTGCCGATCTATAGATTTATTCGAAATCTCAGCAGATATTATTTTGTCTATTCTATCTACGATAGAATGATCAGAATCATTATCAAGCCATAAGATGATATGCACATGTGGCAGACCACGTTTCTGATACTCAATGGTGTAAATAACTGTAACATTTAGAAATTATAAAACATAAGCTGATAGTAACATTAAATTTATAGAATAGAAGAAATATAACTTTGTGTGACAAAATTATATTCCATTCATCAAATGAAAAATTCAAGAAATGATAAGTAATGAAATAAATTCATACCTGCTCAAACTTTTCCAAAAATTTCTTTCTTTTCTAGATCATCCATCAATTCATCTAACTTGGATTTAAAAATACGGCACATAATATCATCCCTATCTTGTGGTTGGGCGCCATTCTTTTTTAGGAATCGCTGAATCTCAGGCCATTTTGGATTACATGTAAATGTAATAAAAAGATTAGGATAACCAATCCATCTGCAAATTGCCATTGCATCTTGATAATTTTGGATCATGTATCTCGCTTTTGCCAAACAAAGCTAGATGGCAAGCATATTCTTTTGCCATGACTTGAAGGGTCATGTTCTCCCTTAGCAAGAGCTTCAGTCAAACCTTTATACATTTCACATCGTAGTTGCTTTTGATGTGTCCTCATAAAAGTCAAACGTCCTGGCTCTACCATTGTCCATGTATTAACTAAATATTGTTGAAACAATCTTTCAGATTGGAAAAGATTATCAGACTCTGATTCTCTTTGATGCATCCTATAAGCAAAGTACTCTCTCATGCGCAACTTATATCGTTTGCCACTTGTTGATTCGGTTTGGACATCCCTGAGAAAAATAGATTCTCGATAACCATCTTGTCCAAATAAAAATAGCAAGGGATATTGCAAACCTAAATAAGAAGGATGAAGCTCAGTTATCCTTCGAAGCAACATTGTCTGAGTCTCAATAACAATATCCCTCTCACCAATCGAATTATCGAAATCGCTGACCAATAATAATGCCACATCATCTTTAGTTGGTAGATCATAGCATCGACCATCAGTTTTTCGCCTAGCAATTAGTTTCAGTCTCAAATAGGTTTCATTTTTTTCATGCAAGGAGTCACGAACCATTCGAAATGACTTCACAAGAACATTATTCTCGTCAAGAATCTTCTTCAAATCATTAACAATCTCCTCATGCAAACGCTTCTAAATTTTATCATCCCTATTTTGTTTCATTAAATAAGATAATGTAATTAAAAATACAAAGACGAAATAATTATGCATTAAATAAGACAATATAAGTAAAAAAATTATATATATACCCAATGCAGCGAATTCTATTGTCAACTTCATGCTCCGTGTCATAAATATACAACTGAGCAAATTTAGGAGGCTTCCCTTCAGTTGGTATCAGAGAACCAATATAATGGTAGTTTTGACCATATAATT
The DNA here is from genome assembly GCA_022495995.1 of Adenophora triphylla var. japonica. NCBI lineage: Eukaryota > Viridiplantae > Streptophyta > Magnoliopsida > Asterales > Campanulaceae > Adenophora > Adenophora triphylla. The sequence continues at coordinate 760,098 of JAFEMH010000291.1, read as the reverse complement.
TGAAAATAGGTGGACTATTTCCATTATTAACACCATGATCAATCTTACCTCCCATAGAAGTAAATGAGAACATCATATTATAGGATCGAATGTTGGCCTTAAATAGTCGACTTTTCTCGAGGCCCTGGAAATTTATATAATAAATCTTTAAATAACTTCGGAGGTTCAAGCATTGGAGGTAATTGAACTTTTCCATGCATACAACAACCAGAATACTTTGGTTCCAACGTTGATTTGCAACGTTTATTCAACCTCTCTGCATACCAAAACATTGCATTGCAATGGGGACATACGTGCAAAGGGTCACCAAAATCCATGTACTCTATATGGAAAAAGAATATTTATTAAAAATAATCTAAAAAAAATATAATTTTCATCATAATATTAAAAGGATAAAAAAATGTAAAACGTACCTCCAGTAAAATAATTATCATCATCCAAATTATTGAGATTAAATGAAACCGGGAAAATAAATGAGCCTAAATTATTGGATGAAATTAATATTATTAAAATATTGAAAAATAATTAAATAAAATTTGTTATATAAAGATTAGAAAAACAGAATTACTCTTTCGTTTTCTACTTTTATTTGGATCACAGTTCAATATGGACTTTGAAGACTTCGCTCGATGAGTAGAATTAAAAACAATGGAATGATCTGAGGCGATATCTGTATAAAGACATAACTTTAAATTATAAGAGCGGATTAAATTAAGACAAAATCTCAATGAATAAGTGCATGTACGGAAATTTTAAACACACAAAAATTATTACAAATGAAATTAGAAATTAGAAGTATAATAATAATGGAAATATTTACCAAATTTGCTTTTTGACTTAGCAGTAGTCGGTGTAACAAATGAGAATTCTTCATCATTGGTCAAGTCAATTAATTCTGACGACGGTGTCCCTAAAAAAAAGGAAAAAAGTTAAAAAAATTTAAATGTTTTTTCGAAAGATACAAATTTAGAAATGGGAAGGAAAAATTACCCTTTTCTGATATTTTCTTTTTTTTTAATAGATTCAGGTACAGAGCCAGTCTTCAATTTTTGTGATTTCAAATTAGAAACTTGTGAATCGAAAGGGGTGTTTACTGTATAGTTCCATTACCATTGTTTGATATACTACTTCTGACCAAATTACCTGTCATATTAAAGAAAAATATTTTTGTCATGAAGTGTTAAACATATTGACAAAATAGAATATGTACTATTACCATTAGTGATATCAGAAAATGACATGATTTGAGAAGATTCACGGGAACTTGTTGTCGATGCTGCCACAGTCATTATGTTATGATCAACATTATTTTCTGCATAAAATGAATTCAGAAATAAATAAACGTCCAAAATAGCAAAAATTTGTTTCGCTTAAATACATATATTAATGACATTATTATTTCCTCCCGTCTTGCAATTTTTGAAAATAAAGAAAAAATACAAAATCATTTATAAGACAAAAATAAAATAAAGCCAAATAAATTTCTTCTCAAATAACACACAGTTTACCTACATATTCTTTTTAAAAAATCCCAATAACAAAATAAATAGTAATCCATTAAACAAAAGCCCAAACCCAAATTCACTTACCTAATCTATGTTTGGAATATAACTCTCCAGAGAACAAAACCTAGAATCAAACGCCGACCTAAACCTCTTTCCTTCCTAAAGCGATTTTCAAAACAAATCCAAACAAATTGAATGGAAATCAACAGAGATCCATCATTACCAAACCATTTAGTTGATGCAATGGCGTTCAAGATGAGCTTCGCCTTAAGGTCAATCATGTCTTGAGACCATGATCGAGGTTTTATTGAAAGGGCTGTATTATTGTAATTTAATAAAGTTCATCAGATTTAGGTCACATTTTTTTGAATCAAGAGTGGTAGTTGTTTATAATATCTAAGAATTATTGAGGAAATAAAGCAAGAAACATTGTTATGATTTGATTTTGAATTCATTTGATTTCAAATAGGTTTTGTTGACAATTAAATAAATAAATTATATTAATTTTGAAAATATACAGTTTAATGAAATTTGTAAACTAATTTTTTGCATAAATAATTTGGTTCTAATTTTATCATATAGTAATTATATTAAAAATATTGTGTATTTATCATTTATATATTCAATAATTAGAATAAAACCTATCAGATAAGGGTATAAAATGAGTCATATAAAATAAAAATAGATAATAGAAAAGGACAGTACACTAATAAATATAATAACATTAAAAAGACGAAATAAAAGAAACAAACAAAAAAAAACAAATACATAAAAACAGAAATTTAAACATAGTTTAGACAACACTTGAACCACCATCTTTCCCATATGAGCCTAAGGAAGCCCCACCCTCACAGCCACCATCACCCTTATCAAAGGGTTTCTTCTTAAAATCATCCTTTTTGCAAAGAGGGGGATCAAGAGAACCAAAAAGCTCTAGGATGTTCCTAAAGTATTCAGCTAAAGCTCTGTGCTCTCCCCTAGATGCATTAGAGAAATTAGATGAACGGCTTGCATCGATAGCATGCTGTAAGAGTTAGTTGTGACCCATATGTCGCAACTTACGTCCGGTGCAAGGCTTGAATGGGCAAACATAGGACATTTTGGAGCAATAACAGTTATAGTTAGGTATACGAATGGCTCCAAAGTGAAGCTTCATAGTGCATTCGGTGAATGCATGATTCTGCTCCTCCGTGTCAGAATCAACTTCTTCTGAAGAGGAACCATGTTCATCAGCCATCTTTTGTTCTTTGGGTAACTAACTAAGGAATTATAGAAGGTATTCTACCCAAAGGGTAAATACATATATATACCTAAAAACAAACCAAAACAACATTTATGACAATTGATTAATTATCAACAACCTGTTTTAGGGAAATGGTAAACATTAATGCCACATACATATTAACTACACTTCTAGCATTAGTAGATTTTAAATGTGAAGGTATCAGTCATAAAGAATGGGATAACATCTTGGAAACTTGAATAATTATTACACTTGTAGCCTTAGTGGACTTCTATAGCCGCCTAACCTATGAGGCATTAAGTAATTTTTACTGCAACTACAATTTAATTGATAATTTTCCATTTTCAGCATCCATATAAAGTGTATGTAAAACACTATTTAAAATTTGTATAAATATCAGACACTCAGTTAAATTACTGAAGTAAATGTAAATGAATATTGTAATTACAATTGTAGTGAAAATGTTCCATTATGATCTTCTAAATTTATTTGTGTTAGTGAAAAATGGCATATGTGACTAATTGTGGTTTAAGGACTTACTAAAACATTAAACAGCAATCCATTATGTTAATCTAATTAATTTTTAGAAAGTGTTGATTAAAATGAAAAAAATAGAGAGAAACCTATAAATTTAAATTGGAATTTCTATAAAATCTTCCTTCTCGTAAACTTTAGCAGAAAACTCTACAAACGATAGGTACAATGATAAAAAGAACTACAGAAAATAAGGAACAACAAAGCAACAATATGGAAATACTTAAAAACAATAATTCATTTTAGTTTAAATTAAAGATATAATAAATGTCCAATCTTTTATACAAAAAATTAGTAGTAAATAAAAAAAAATGGTCAAAATAATGTACATACCAGTATGATCATTTTCAGACTTCCTCTTCTTGCATATTATCATTGACTTTGTAATCTTCATTGTTCTTGTAACTATTTATGCAGTTTCTTATTTGTAAGATAATAGAATTTGATGACTGATTGGAATAAAGTAAAAAAAAGTTCATGGAATATGATAGATACTTATATACAACATGGTCTTATAGTGTCATTAATTATGCGAGGGGAATTCAAAGAGTCAAGTGAACCTAGATATAAGAATTGTACTAAAAGTATTTTTTAAAATACAATATTAGGTTTAGATCATTAAGTGTAGTAACAGTTGTGGACAATTACCATTGTAGGGAGGGAGCATGTTTTTTGCTTTAATATTTATTATACGAGTTGTTGTCATGAAATTCTCTACTAAAAGTTAGACATTAGAGGAGCTTTAATGTAAAGTTTAATATCTATCCATGGACTTAGCAAAGGAAGCTCATTCTTATTTTCCTCAGTCTTCTTTCTCTTCCAAAAAGCCATAGAAAAACCAAACCCTAAGTTTCCTTCTAAAAATTCTAGCAAGTTCATTACTTTTCGTTTTCAAAACCGATCGCATTTCTTGTTCATGGTGACGAGGGGAACGCGTAGAGCCGGTCAAATAAATATTTCATTTCACACTATTTCGGTAAGTTATTATGACCCCCTTCAATTTCTTGCTCATTCCATGTTAATTTAACTCTTGTTGGTGTTGAAATGGTTGTTGGAAAGTTTGGAACCATTTTAGTTGAGTTGGAATGGTCATGGTAGGATTTGAGGAAAGATTTGGTAATAACAAGGTTGTCTAGGTTAAAATGGTGTTGTAAAGTGAAGGTAGTTGTTTAATTATGGGTTGAATGGGTTGCATGGTAAATTGGCCAACTTTTCTTGACTTGGAAGGTTATAAAATGATATTTGTACTTTGTACTTGGGTTAAAATGAGTATAGAATGGCTTGGTATGAGTTAGAGTAATGTTTGGTACCTGTTTTATGTCTTTAAAAACAGAGGACATTGGTTTGGGTCATTTGGGATTTTGGTTGCTGATGTTGCTGCTAATTTCTGGTTTCTGGGCAGAGGGCACGACTCGTGCTTTGTGGCACGAGTCGTCCCTTGAAGGTGGACTAGTCGTGCCTAAGGAGGGAAGACTGTATCTGAGGGGTGTGCATTGGGCACGAGTCGTGCCCTGGGGCATGAGTCATGCCCTGCCCTGCCACCTCTGAAGCATTTTCCAAGGTCTAGAAACCTATTCAACCTAGGATATAAATGAACCCACTTTAACTAAGATTAAAGTAGAGCACTTTAACTATACAATGGTATCTTACTTGGTCAAAATGGAATTATGGAAGGGGTTTAAATATTGTTCGAAAAATGGTTGACAGCCTTGATATGTAACTTAACCAAAGTTATTCAAAATTGGTAATTTGATCTTGAACCTTTATAGAGGTTATTAATTGTTATATATTGAGCATGTAGGGCTTGTTGGTTATATATTGTGCCTTACGTGATTTCACATACATGGTTTATGATTGTTGTTACATCCTTGAATGTTATTATAAAGGTGTAGACAATGTGTGTTGCACTTTTGATAATTGTTGGACATCTTTATGATGTGTTTGATTAGGGTTCCCTACTTTGGAATCCTAAGTTTAATTGATTCAAGGATTGTTTAACTTTAATGCTAGTGTTCATGGATACTTGTTATCATTTGAATATCATTGTGATATGTTACAGGGGTATGGTTCCCTACTTTGGAATCATTGGTGATTGTAAGCAAGTATGTAGTACTGTGCTTTTAATTCAAGTCCAGATGGTGCTTGAATTGGGCAGTGTTACGGGACTATAATGGTACCCGAGTCGAGTTCGTTATAGTTCGTACACTGGTTCCCTGTTTGCCCAGCCATAGGCCATGGTTTGGGATTAGTGGCCTAGCTCAAGAAGTAGTCTAGTTGCACTATGGGATATGACTTTGTGTCATAGTCCTGTTTGTTGTTGTTATTATGATTTGGTTCCGGAACTGTTTCTTCAGCGGATGATGCTTCTTGGATCGTGATATCCTTTTGAGGATTAAACCTTGGCTCAGTATCCTTCTCAGTGTTACAATATTGCACTTATGTGTTTATGTATATATCTTTCTTTGTGTTGATAAGAATGTGATATATATATGATGATTGTTGTTATATGCTTTCATATTATGATTGCATATCATATTGCTGCATACATAATAACTTACTGAGATTTTTCTTACCCCGTCCTTTTATTACTTTCTTAGATAGAGGAGAGCCCGGGGCTAGGCCACGTTGACCACGTGAGGACGCCGAGTTGGGTGGTATTTTGTTCAAGGTATTGTATGGTTAGTTACATTATGTAAATGTAAATCTTGGGGTAGTATCCTAGACTTGATGTTGTTCTTATTTTTGCAACTTAGTAAGGTTTGTAAATATCTTTAAATTTGGGAACTAGGTTCCTTGTGTTGTAAAATAACTTTGTGTGTGGTTTGTAAATGTTTTGAAAGTTGAATGGTTTGTACTTGAAAGTCTTTACATTTAACAGGTCTTTAAAATTGATAAAGTTTCAAAAGGACATTTCGAAAAGTTTTAAAAATAAAGGCGTCTTCCGAGCGTGTTCCGAATGTGGGGCCAAGTAGGTCTCCGGTTCGGGGCGCGACATTTGGTATCAGAGCCTTAGGTTTAGATATTCTAGAATGACTACGTGACCTAGGAGGGTAGTATGGATTGAGTGAGTGACGTTAAATGTTTTATGCAGGTACTAAATCATTATGGCAGGGGCAGAAGGTGACCCGATCGGACCTTTAGGCCGTGGAAATGTTCGAGAGGAGACTTGAGAGATGTTCCAAGGAATGTTAGAAGCGGCTATGAAGGCCATGAATGATCAAAGACATCAAGGAGAGCAAGCAGTGCCAAGGGTTGGATTAGAGCAGTTTTTGAAGCTGAAACCTATTGGTTATGCGAGTGAGCCGGATGTGTTAAAGGCGGAGAGATGGATAGAGGCAATGGAGAAAATCTTTGATGTGTTGAGGTGTACTGAAGATGAACGAGTCAGATTCGCAGCTTACAAGTTTTCTGGTGCGGCGGAGCATTGGTGGAGAACTTTAAAATCAAGTTGGGATGAGGCTCATGTTCCGTACACTTGGGAGAATTTTCTAAGAAAGTTCAAGGAGCTCTTTATTCCAACGGTGGATCAAGACAAGAATGAGATAGAATTTCTTAACCTGGAGCAGAATGTATTGACAGTGGCTCAACATGTGACCAAGTATACGGAATTAGCGAGATATTGCACTCATTTGGTGTCAACCGAAGAGAAGAAGGCTATGAGATTTGTGCGAGGCTTGAAGACAATGATCCATACTCAGTTAGTATCCCACAAGTTTCAAAATTTTCAAGATGCCGTGGATCGTGCTTACCATGTGGAGCACGGCATTGAAGATCATAAGAGGAAAATGGAAGTAGTAAGTATCGGAAGGCAAGGAGGACAAAATAGATCCCATCAACAAGGTCGAGATAGTCGAGGAGGGTAAGGATCGACATCACAATTCAGAGGACAGCCGCAAGGTCAATCTAGTGTTCGAAGACAGGGTTTCATTTCAAGGAATTGTAAGTACCCAAATCTGGCTCATGCCTTCCGGTTAAGTTTCCCGGCAATTCCCCGGACTTTCCTAAAGTTCAGGGGAAATTTGGAAACTTTCCCAAACCTTCTGAGGGGCGAAGGACTTGTTAGGAATTAAAATTCCACGTAGTCCCTCGCTGGAAAGGGCATTCTAGAATCTGTCACCTTGCAGGCTTCTAGAAGGAAAATGGATAAGGCTTGTACCGTCGTGCGACACAACTTGCCTTGACAAATTCCAATATGCCACCTTGCATGCTTCTAGAAGGAAAACGGATATGGCTTGTCCAGACGTGCGACATAACAAGCCACTCCCATGCAGCTATAAATAGAGGCCTGCACCTCTCATTTTAGGAACCCTTTTTCGACTCCTTAGCGTCACTCTACCAAAATAGGCTCAGAAACTAGTCTCTCTCCTCATACACATACAAAAACACACACTAATTCCCACAATACACTCACCATTCAATCAATCCAACACCCATTTCATATGCCCACATAGGACCAACGGTTCTCATTGAATCAAGGCTTGATATCACCAGAGGCTGATGTTTAAAGGCTCCTATATCTAACTTGATATAGGAGTCGTGGATCTTCAAGGGTAACACTCTCTTTTCCTCTCTCTCTCTCTCTCTCTCTCTCTCTTAAACACATATGGTTTAATCAACCAAATAGTCTTAAATATGATGTAATGGCTGAGATCTAATCATTGCCTATCTATTTTAGTCTCAGATCTTATAGATCAGTTGTTGTTTTTCATATCATCAAATGTAATCGAATCATTTTGACATAGTTTTGCATAAACAGTAGAGATGAGTGTGGATCCCTCATATCCACGCCCTCTCGAAGTGTTCATTATTGATATGCATGCTCTCTGAGATCCATTTGTGATGCAACTTGACTATATTATTGCCTTGCTGTGTCTGTAAATCTCAGTTAAAAAGTCTGCAAATGGCTATGTGTGTCACGCGACACAACTTGCCATGCAAGTCACGTGTCACGCGACAACATTGGCTTGATTTCGGAGACTTCATCTTTTGTTTGTAATTTGATTTTAACCTTTTCCAAGTTGTAATCTCATACCAATCTGCACTTTAAATATTGTTTTCCCCCCACACAAAGGATTCACCGGGGATCCTTTCCCAAGGATGAACAAAGATCTACACGTGGCTTGTTCTAGGGAAGATCCACCGCGTGATGATGTGATGTCCCTTTACTTTGTACATAATAAATGTCATCTTTACTTTAAAAATGCATGACCCATGTCCCTCATGGTTGGATCTCTCTCCAAGGATTGCCTTGTGACCTTCTTAAGGCACAAAAATGCATAGGATGAGTATAAAGATCCAATCTTTATACCCCTCCCCTTTGTCCCTTTGGTACTTGAAGCATCTCTTGGGGCATAATGGTGTAAAGGTCCTATCTTTACATCATTTCCTCCACATAAAGATGCCATAGTCGGAAATCCCTTTAGAAAAGGATGAACTTGAGCCCATACATCTCCGATCATCACTTGAGACGAGCATAAATGTCCCGACAAAGCTCAAATCGTCTCAAGATGTAGGATTGATGGGCAAAGGTCCTTCCTTTCTAAAGAGACTCATTCTTGGACTATAAAAAGAGGTGTCCCTATTCCGATCACATGTGACCCAAGGTCTCATAATGATGAACATAAGTCCAAGATGAGCACGGGCTCAAAGTCCCGAACATATCAAAATCCAAGGAATCCCGAGCGATAACCAACTCATGGTTTATACGTCCAGAAGACTACTTGGCACATTCCCCCCATTTTTATCAAAACACATTCCACACACGAAAGCACAATAAGGCAAGCATGAAAGTCGGATCTTGGAAGACATGCTTCAGCAAGGCTCCTTGGGTGAACGTCGTTCCGTTCTTCCCAAGGGGTAACTTAACCTCCGGACCCTTATCCTTTTTTTCAAAGTTTTGAGGAAATCAAAATGGCGTGGCGACTCCGCTTTTCAATTTAAACCAGATGTCTTCAAATTGATGTGAGGAGGTGACCCCTTACACGAGAAAGCGGTTCAAAACACACAAAAAAATACGCCGCGATCTTGGGCATCACCACGTATTCACAGTTTGGCGACTCCGCTGGGGATTAACCAAAAAGCTTTCATTTTTAATAAAAAAATGATACTTGGTATATAGGTGGAAACCATTAAACTTCCCGTTATCACCTCCCAACACGAGTTTGGATAAAATATGGTCTAACAATGCCACGTACCGGTATTCTTTCGAAAAAAAGAAAAAGCTTTTTGAGTGGGTTAGCCTTCCGCCGCGAATCCGATTCTCATGCTTGCCTTCTTTTCCTTGCATTGCATGCATTGTTGGTTTTTGGGATTGTGCATATTCTGAATACTGAACAGGAAGCTTTCTGGAGCTGAAAAGGTGCCAAAGTGTTCGGGAAACAACCTGCAAATGAAAAGAAATTGGAACCTGGAAAATTGATTGATGCAGCCGTACGGCTTGATCCTCCCTGGATCCTAGCCGGGCGGCTTCATTGGCAATTCCACCAGGATAAAATCTGAGGCTAATCTGGCAGCTTAGGCAGCTTGGGGCTATTCAGTTCCAAGACTGGCCGAGCTCCAGAAAATTTACGTGCTTAATTGTTGCATTTCCCCCGTCCCGAAAAATCATTCCTTTTAAAACACATTTCTGAAAATCTCTGTTTTAACTCAAAAAGGAATATTTTTAGGAGGCCGCACACTACGCGCACCTCATATATCCTGTACACTTTGCACGCACGTCCTTTTAACCCGGGATGGTTGTTCAGTTGCAGTCACAGACAGCCTTACGATGCTCCCGGGCGCGCACAGAATCATCCCAAACTCCCCATGGCAGCCAGTGTCGACCAATGCACAGTCCGTGTCACACATTTTAAAACCGTGACTTTTGGTGGGTTTTTGGTCTAGACCGTGTCATATAGCCTACTTGCATACCCTACGTAAAGGTCAAACCTTAGCCCATGTCGAGAGTCGAGATCCTTCGCGCAAGCGAAACTCTGTCGAAATTCCGCCAAGGAAAATTGGCAGAATCTTGACCCCAACATTGACTTTGGCTTTGACCCGCACGGGATACGTAAGAGTCAAGCCCGAGTTCGTGCCAAAAATCAAAAGATCTTTCGTGCAAGCAGAGCTCTGCCGAAATTCCAACAAGGAAAAATTGGCAAGATCTTGACCCGGCATTGACTTTGACTTTGACTCGCACGACGTATGCAACAAAGTTCAATGTGACACTGCGTCATTCGACTTTTACCGTCCGACCCATGCCTATTATTTTCTTGGACAATGCCAAAAGGTCAAAACATCAATCGCGCAAGCGAAACTCTGCTGAAATTCCGTTAAGGCTGAAAGACGAGACTTTCCCGGCATTGCCTTGACTATAATCTGCATCGCTCGTGCGTTAAAAGTTCCTATGACCCACTAGATCCATTAGGAGCGTTCTTCTCTCTCGGTCAGTGGGATCCGTGTTCCCTATAGGACCCTCGCCCGAGGCTGTCCACCCTAGGAGGTCGAAATACAGGTGGAATACGAGGGGCTTATAGACGTAGTGACGGAACCCACTGATCCAGGATCTAGAGTAGTTACGAAAAAAGAAGGGCAACCCCTTTTCCAACCAAATAGAAATAAATAAAAGACATTTTTTAAAGTAAACTTGAACAATTAACGAAATCATAATTGCATGGTCCTATCTCTGAAATCTCTAATCGCGACCTCCTCGGTCCGATCTCCGATTTTCTGTCTCGACCTTTCGCGGTCAAATCTCTAATCGCGACCTCCTCGGCCTGATCTCCGATTTTCGATCTTGACCTTTCACGGTCAAGTTTCCAATTGCGACCTCCAAGGTCCGATCTCCGCTCTTCGATTCCGACCTCTCACGGTCAAATTTCTAATCGAGACCCTCCCGGTCTGATCTTCAATCTCCAATAGAGACCTTTCACGGTCCAACCTCCGATATCAATCTTTCGTGGTCAAATAGGCAATCCCGACCTTTCACGGTCTAGTCTCCAATCAAGACCCTCATGGTCCAATTTTCGATCTTGACCTTTCAAGGTCTCATATTTTTCGATCAATTAGGATTAGGAGAAAATATGTCTTGAGCAAAATTAAAGCAATAAGTGCATGTTACTTGAGCCTTCAGCCCAAACACTTACCTCCAAGTCTAAACCTTGCCTACCCCCGAGTCTAAACCTTGTCTATCCCTTTCTCGAAGCGAGAAAGAAGTGGGTGAGAATACCGGGTCAGCGGCTTGTCAGTGCGGAAATTTCAGGCTCAGATAGTTCGTCAAAATCGTCCGTTTTGTCAGCCCAGAATTCAGAATGACAGATTTGACAGAAAACAGTGATGGTTCGGGTAAATCAATGACCAGAGAAGAAGAGTTAGTCCTAGCTTTGGAAAATGCCCATAGGGTTCATGAAGAGCAGCTGGTTATGCTCATCAGTGCTCTCCGCCGTCATGGAGTTCAGGTAACAGTTGAGGCAAATGGTTCCCTGGTCATGGTCGAAGATGAAACTCCAGAAACAGTGATTTCAGTCCCTCCATCCTATAACCAATACCCTCCACCCTACAACCAGCGCAGCGCAAAATCCTCCCAAACAGATCCCAATACCCCTCAAAGTCCTCCCAGGTTCACTTCCTTCCATCAATATGCTCAGTCAACAAGTTTCACCCCCGTGACTTTTCCGACCCATTTCTTTTGACAACTCGTACTTGCTCCAGCTGCCCCATGGCCTCAAGTCCCTCCACTTCCACCAGTATCATGGGCACATAACTGATCACTGTCTCGGTCTGCGGTAATGGAATTCAGAAGTTAACAGAAAATGGAAAGCTCAAGCATCCTGGCAGTCCAACCAGTGAAGAGTAGCTAGCCTAGGGTCTACCTATCCTTAAGCAAGATTAAAAGATAAAACAGTCTCTCAGTCAACTCTCGTAGGTTCTAGTACTTTTCCCTTTCAATCAAGTCCCCTTCGAACATTGTAATTAATCTTAAATCTTCTATAAAAGAGTCTTTTTCTTTTCTTGCTAGACTTAAGACATTATTTGCACACCTACATTACATTTAATGAAATGGTTTTATTTTATATGATCACTTGCATTGCTCAACAAATAATCTCTCGAAATAATTAACGTTCTGATTAATCGGTGTGAGAAAGTCAACCAATGCTTTCCCCATACACTTTCCTTACCTCACAAAAGGCCTCCATCAATCCATACACTTTCCTTACTTCACAAAAGCCTTCACTTCCCAAATCATGTCCTCATCATCACCTCGACCAAGTCAACGATGGCGGCAACGTCAAGGGACAACAAAAGGCCACTCAGCTTCGAAAGATTGATCCCATGTCGACAACAACCTAGGAGCTTGCCTTAGACCTCAAGGGTATCAATAAAATTCAAGCAGGAGCTCGCCTTGGCCCTCATGTGCTAAAAAAAATAAAAAAAAAAATAATAAAAAAATTAAATAAAATAAAAAATAATAGTGCAAAAAGAGTAATACCCAGCTAGGCTAAAAACCTTGTAAAGGATTGCCTAGGCAAAATACAGGGTTGCACGTAAAAGAAAAAAAAGAAAAATATAGTGCAAAAAGAGTAATACCCAGCTAGGCTGAAAACCCTGAAAGGGACGGTCTAGACAAAAACAGGGTTGTACATAAAAAAAAATATATGAGACCAAGGACCCAGCACCGTCAATTAAAATCTTGACGGACAGGCAAAATCAAAGCTAAAAGAATGAAAGTTGTCGATATCAGTGGAGTGGTCAAAGCAAAGGCAGAAGCATATCGTAAGTCCTTAACCTAGATCTGAATTCTTTCTCTCCCGATGAAAGATGACTATCAAGAAGCAACAGAATCGTTGAGGCAACTGTCCAAAATCACTTGGTCAAGGAATCATCCCGAGGCCCATGCCTCATCATCCAACCTTCTCATCCGAGCCTTTCCACTAAAGGAACCACAAATATTCATACCCTTTTCTAAAGCCAAACACAGTTTAGCCGAAGCCGAACTACGGTGACCTGAGCTCCTCACAATGAGGGGAACGTAGGTAACCAGAAATGGTCCGGTCATAAGCATATTCAAATTCCAAAAAAATCCGGTCTCATCAAATGACCTTTCCCATAAACATATCTGAATCCCTGAAAACCCGATCTCATCAATGACCTCCCTATACACAAACTTTTCTTTCACACCCAGCCAACCTTGATCCTCGACACTGGTTGACTTTCTCCTCATGATTAATCAAAATTTTTGTTCATATCGAAATTAGTGGTTGAATAACCCGGGCATTAATAAAGGGTTTTAAGCAATTTTGTGATCATTGTAAATAAAACAAGTTTTCAGATGTCTTGACAAGTCTTCCTTTTCTACATCTTAGGAAAGATAGTGCTAAACACTAATTTTCTGTCAGCAGGGGCTACCATACACTTTTACAAACCTTTCTACGCTTATACTCTCTCAAAAGAGTCAAACCCAAAGCGAGTTCTCGTGCCTATGTAGAATAAGGCCATCAAAATAACACGAAATCGGGATCTATTCCCACCTTTCAAAAAATATACCCCTGCATGTATAAATTCTTTTCTTTTACATTTTCTTAAAGTTGAATGAGTGACTAAATAAAATAAAAGAGTAAGTACGAAAGGATAGGTTTTTCCCTCTTCTACTACAATTCGCATTAGGGCTGCCTTGAAATTTTTCAAGGTTGGGGTTTTGCCAAGCCATTCCTTTAAACTGGGGCTTCTTTAGTCATTTTTAGGGGTCCGCATCGGGTTCTTCTCTAGGTCCTTAGATGGATTTAGTCTTAGTCAGAATAATCTCAGGATCACTTTTGCAGTACCAATCATATTGGGATTTTTGCTAGGTCATCAGTCGGAACTCTACCAAGTCACCTCTTCAAGCCAGGGCTTTGCAAAGCTTTTCCTCAAACAGGGGCTTCGATAAGTTACATCCACCCTTAAAAAGAGGTTTAGTCACTTTGACATCCGCTTTAGCTTTTGACGTCAGCTTCAGGTGCCAATCAAGACCCGAGGTTTAAACCCAATCTCAGCCCAAGAAGGAATTGTGGTCCACGTTGACAACATCTCGGCAACAAAAACAGTTCAGTCCGCACCTAAGGGATACAACCCACCTTCTCAAAGCCTGCATAAAAGTCATCCTCCAAACACATTTCATATATACATCCTGGCCCAGTCTCCGCCATGTTTCCACAAAAAAAAATAACCCCTAGGCTCAAGTAACGTGCCAATTAATAATGATAACATTTTCTCCCAAAAGAGCCTCAGTTACTTCCGTTATAACGGAATAACGCCAGGCGACAGCCTCCTAATTGTCAAAAATCTAACTTTAGCTACCTCTATCTCATAGATAGTGAAATACGCTTAAGTTTCTCCAAACTTTAGCTACCTCTATCCCATAGATAGTGAAGTACGCTCAAGTTTTTCCAACTTAAGCCACCTCTATCTCATAGATAGTGAAGTACGCTTTAGTTTTCAAACTTTAGCTACCTCTATCTCATAGATAGTGAAGTACGCTTTAGTTTCCCAAACTTTAGCTACCTCTATCTCCTCGATAGTGAAGTACGCTTTAGTTTTCAATCTTTAGCTACCTCTATCTCATAGATAGTGAAGTACGCTTAAGTTTCTCCAAACTTTAGCTACCTCTATCCCATAGATAGTGAAGTACGCTCAAGTTTTTCCAACTTAAGCCACCTCTATCTCATAGATAGTGAAGTACGCTTTAGTTTTCAAACTTTAGCTACCTCTATCTCATAGATAGTGAAGTACGCTTTAGTTTTCCAAACTTTAGCTACCTCTATCTCCTCGATAGTGAAGTACGCTTTAGTTTTCAAACTTTAGCTACCTCTATCTCATAGATAGTGAAGTATGCTTTAGTTTCCCAAACTTTAGCTACCTCTATCCCATAGATAGTGAAGTACGCTCAAGTTTTTCCAACTTAAGCCACCTCTATCTCATAGATAGTGAAGTACGCTTTAGTTTTCAAAATTTAGCTACCTCTATCTCATAGATAGTGAAGTACGCTTTAGTTTCCCAAACTTTAGCTACCTCTATCTCCTCGATAGTGAAGTACGCTTTAGTTTTCAAACTTTAGCTACCTCTATCTCATAGATAGTGAAGTACGCTTTAGTTTCCCAAACTTTAGCTACGTCTATCACATAGATAGTGAAGTACGCTTCGATTTCTCCAAACTTTAGCTACCTCTATCTCATAGATAGTGAAGTACGCTTAAGTTTCTCCAAACTTTAGCTACCTCTATCCCATAGATAGTGAAGTACGCTCAAGTTTTTCCGACTTTAGCTACCTCTATCTCATAGATAGTGAAGTACGCTTAAGTTTCCCCAAACTTTAGCTACCTCTATCCCATAGATAGTGAAGTATGCTCAAGTTTTTCCAACTTTAGCTACCTCTATCTCCTCGATAGCAATGTAAGCTTTAGTTTCCTCAGGTGACAACCTCCATTAATTGTCAATCAGGTGACAACCTCCATTAATTGTCAAATCTGGTTACTCCTCCATTAATCGTCAAAACCTCAAGGATCCTAGACATTGTTCCTAACTATCTAGTGAGACTTGAACTACGACCAAGGCTTGATTCCTCCGGGATATATAGGTAGCCTTTCATAAAGGTCCAGCCATCCGACTGCAATGGTCACCCTCTTCCTTCATCACTCCTCAGTGGTGAAGTAACCCCTCATTAAGGTCCAGATATCCGACCACATTGGTCACTTCCTTCATCTGACATATTCCCAGTAGGATCAGCCATTTGACCTCCTATGTCACCTCATTTCCAACTTCATAGCAAGGGACCATTTTCTCTTCGCCATTCCCCAATAGGATCAGCCATTCGACCTCCTCGGTCACTCAATTCCAATTCGTGTCAGCAATTCCAGTCCAATTCCAAAGGTTTTACAAAATACAGTTCAGGCTACCTATGTCACACGACAAAACTAGCCACGTGGCATACTAAGTCGTGCGACACAACTGTCCCAACATCAGACATCAGCAACCTGCATTCAGTTCCCACCAGGGTACTCCCCGACTTGTCAATTGCTGCAAATATCAGCCAATTACTTCGCAAACAACATGGGAGAGGGTTCATTCATCCCATGTACACCCATACATTCATATACACTCTCACCCGGTACATATACAAGCCAGGAATCCATTCAAGCCAGTCAGCCAAGCCATCTACCATACCATCATATAGAATCGTGCAACAAAAAGAGCTAACAATGTACTTACAAAATAAAAAAAATATAACCAAGTCTAATCTTGTACAAAAAGATGTGCATAGCAAAATAGCGTGATTTAGGGTGTGTGTTTTCCCAAAAGGGTGCAATAATCAAAAAGTCATAATCTGATCTAGGGGGGGCTACTCTGAATCATCTTCATCATCCTCTGAACCATCTTCATCATCCTCCGAATCATCATCTTCATCCTCACCGTCATCCTCAGCCTCCTCAGGCTCGTCATCAGGGTCATCAGAGGGTGCCTCGTAGGCTACAGTCCCCATGCTATAATAGTCATCAGGCTCGGTGATAACAGCGGAGGCAAGCTCGTAGTCTGCAGCGGTCTCGGCCTCATCATCATCACCATCATCACTGTCATCATCATCATCATCGCTCTCGATGGGTCTACGAAGAGGCACATTTGCATTCTTTGTCCAAAGTCACAGTCCGCTAATGCCCCCACTGGTGCCCGCGTCATCAAAGCGGCCCTTCTTATTTCTCAGTTGGCCAGGCGGGGAAATATTGATCGAATCTGTGGCCGCACTTGGTTCTTCCAAAAGCTCACGCCTTTCGGAGCTTGCCAATCATGCCCGGCGCCGGTAAAAGCCCTAGTCAAATGCACTGTAAGCACTGGCCGACACATTACAAGCAAACATAATAAATATCAGAATGTAGTTATTGATAGCAGAAAGATATGCAAGCAATCCAAAAGATGCAAGGAGTAGTACTTACTGATCTAGAACCTCGCGGGAGTAGCAGACGAGGATGAGTCTGTGACATGTCAATATGAGCTCGCCGCATATGGCCGCCACCCTGGTAATCAATGTAAGTCAGGGGTAAAGGAGGTCTAGCCACATGACCAGTCGAGGGTCCCGCACCCTGAGCATCATAGCCAACTCTGACCTGTGGGGACTGAAGCTTCCTAGCCACATACAAGGTGTAATCTCCATCTCGTGCAAAGAGATGGGCCACCACGCCTACAATCAAAGCATCTACATTCGCCAGCTGGCGAGGCAGCCACATCCTAGCTGGAGGATTGTCAGGGACTCGAGCATGCATATGGGGTCCATGCTGTCTATACACCCTCTCTGCTAAGTATAGGGCATCTCCGGTCAGACCCACCAAAAGCTTGCGACACCCGATCAAGTGAATCACGAAGTCCAGGTCCTCTTCCTGATACCTCTCAGCCCAGGGGAATAAGGCAAGGTTGTAGGGAGCCCCCCTCAGAAGTGGCATCGTGTCAGCATACGAGGAAGTCACCCTACCCCTCGACCCAGAGTCTCGAGTCTGCTTTCTTGAATTTTTAGTCCAGCGTCTGAGCGCAGGATATGTATCAGCGGGAAACTCATCCTTGACCCTCCAAGGATAGCAGCCGAACACCTCATATGCCCAGGCCTGCATGAGACAAAATCAGACAAAGTCAGAAATCAAAGATAATGGCTATGAATACAGATGTGTGTGCAAAGATAAGTAAGGGTAAAGAGCTACCTCAAAGGCCATCTAACAGCAATCAAAATACTTAGCCTATCCCCGGCTTATGTCATCTAGAGCCAAATACAGCTCAGCCAACCCGGATTCTCCCCAAGACAAGTTACCAACAGCTCCCCAAACCCTCAAAAGCTCCAGGAGGGCAGTCAAAGCAGTGGATGCCCCATTGGGAAACAGCATATCAGAAAAGCCTGCCTAGACAAAGGCCCTAACCAGCCTCTCAGCCCTAAGCCGATTATCCTCAGAACCATCAAAGATAGGAAGGTATGCCCGGCTCTGAGCCTCAATAGCTCCATGAATCTCTCCCAACTCATATCCATTGCCTTTCCTATCCCAGAGAGCAAACCCAACCAGCTCCATCATCTCACCATCACCCAGGGGCTCGGGCTCAGCAACAGGCTCAACAACAAAGATAGGCTGACCAGTGAATGGCAACCCTGTGATGACTGCGAAGTCATAAGGGGTGACTGTGGCCTCACCCCAAGTAAAGTGAAAGGTGTGGGTGGTCTCCCACCAGAACTCGTGGAAAGCCTTCATAAGCTCTACACTCCTCTTGGTGTCACCTATGGCCTCTGCCATCTCAAAAAACTGTCCAAGCCCAGTTGTGTATACCAAGCCTTTCAGCGAATGCACCTCAGCCGCTGAGCCAGGCAAGCTCCTCCAAAGTCGCCCAATCACCTCGGACGACCCCCGCGTGCATAGCCCCTGCAGGTAAACACAGCACAGGTATCAGAATTATCTCAGTCAATTACATATCATCATGTTTTGAATGCAATCATTGTTCTCTCTGGGTCCGTCCCAAATGCTCAAAAGTCTTTGGGTCCATCCCAATCTTTTCACAGAAATGATGGGTCCATCCCAATCTTTTCACAAAAATACTTGGGTCCGTCCTAACCTTTTCACAAGAGCCGTTATCTTTGGGTCCGTCCCATGTTTTCTTTACAAAAATTAGATTCAATTCGTGCATTTTTCAGCAGTACAGGCATTGCAATTTCATTTTTTCTAAGAACAGTTATCCCAAGCATGCAATTTTTAGAAAAATTCAAAATCAAAGAAATAACGAGTTTTGCAAGAATCTTACCTCAGCTTTTCTACCGACTGAGGTATGTTTATCCTCCTGCGGGTAGAAATGTCCTCGCGGGGCTTGAGGAACAAACGGCCTGTGATTCCTTTTGATTTTCTTCCGTCGCTCAGCCAACTCCGCTTGTTGCTCCGCCTTCTTCGTAGGGCGTAAACGGGGAGGCATTGTTGCAGATAATTTCAAGTTGTTTGAATGAAGTTTCAAGCAAAACCCTAGCTTTTCTCTTCTTTCTCCGCTCTTTCTCTCGGCGTCTTTTGGGTGTTGTGTTTCAAAATAGCGAACTGGCTCGCATTTATTTAAACCTACCCGCTTGGCATGTTGAGCCGTGCGACGCAACCTGCCCATATGGCCTGTTTTTACAATTTTGTCCCTGTAGGCCCAATTTCACAACTCTTGCCCCCGTAGGCCTATTTTACCCTTTGTGCCCCTGACATTTCCAATTATATTTCTTAAATCAATCAAATTAATCAAATTTTTCTAGTGCCCCCGTGGCCTATCTTACAAATTTACCCCTGTGGCCCGTTTTATTATTTTTGCCCCTGGCATTTTCAATCCTATCTCTCAAATAATTAAAAAAAAATCATTGGGTCCTTCCCGCTTCTTTACAAAAACTATTGGGTCTTTCCCGCTTCTTTGCAAAAAATTATTGGGTCCTTCCCTTTTCTTTACAAAAATTACCTGGTCCTCCCCGTTTCATTGCAAAAATTATTGGGTCCTTCCCGCTTCTGTACAAAAAACCATTGGGTCCTTCCCGTTTCTTTACAAAACCCATTGGGTCCTTCCCATTCTCCATCCAAAAATCTCCGTTATTCCCGAATGAAGGAATAACATTTCGCTATCGAATAACATTTCGACCTCTCTCGTGATCTCCGTTATTCCCGAATGAAGGAATAACATTTCGCTATCTTTTCGATCTCCGTTATTCCCGAATGAAGGAATAACATTTCGACCCCTCTCGATCTCCGTTATTCCCGAATGAGGGAATAACATTTCGACCCAGCATAAGTTCGAACTACGATTCGGCTTGATTCCCTCCTAGGGATACGTAGGAAACGTTTCTTCAAAGGTCCAGCCATTTGACAATTTCGGTCTTTCTTCGGTTTGAGGCACCGCAAAGTTCTCACTAATCCCGAACTACGGCCTGGCTTGATTCCTTCGGGATACGTAGGTAGCCTACTTTAGGTTCAACCAATTCGTCACAAGTGACACCCCTTTCCCCAGCGGATTTTCGAACTACGATTCGGCTTGATTCCCTCCTAGGGATACGTAGGAAACCTTTCTTCAAAGGTCGATCCATTTGACCATTTCGGTCTTTCTTCGGTTTGAGGCACCGCAAAGTTCTCACTAATCTCGAAATACGGCCTGGCTTGATTCCCCCGGGATACGTAGGTAGCCTACTTTAGGTTCAGCCAATTCGTCACAAGTGACACCCCTTTCCCCAGCGGATCTTTTTCGAACTACGATTATGGCTTGATTCCCCCGGGATACGTAGGTAGCCTTCCAAAGGTTCAGCCACTCGACCTCTTTGGTTACCTAATCCGTCTCGATAGTTCGCCAGATTGGATCCTTTTTATCGACAACCCCACTTGCCCTGCAAGTGACGTTGCCGAGGGGCTTCTGTAAGTGCCCAAATCTGGCTCATGCCTTCCGGTTAAGTTTCCCGACAATTCCCCGAACTTTCCTAAAGTTCAGGGGCAATTTGGGAACTTTCCCAAACCTTCCGAGGGGCGAAGGACTTGTTAGAAATTAAAATTCCACGTAGTCCCTCGCTGGAAAGGGCATTCTAGAATCTGCCACCTTGCAGGCTTCTAGAAGGAAAATGGATAAGGCTTGTACCGTCGTGCGACACAACTTGCCTTGACAAATTCCAATGTGCCACCTTGCATGCTTCTAGAAGGAAAACGGTTATGGCTTGTCCAGTCGTGCGACATAATAAGCCACTCCCATGCAGCTATAAATAGAGGCCTGCGCCTCTCATTTTGGGAACCCTTTTTCGACTCCTTAGCGTCACTCTGCCAAAATAGGCTCAAAAAATAGTCTCTCTCCTCATACACATGCAAAAACACACACTAATTACAATAATACACTCACCATTCAATCAATCCAACACCCATTTCATATGCCCACATAGGACCAACGGTTCTCATTGAATCAAGGCTTGATATCAGTTCCAGAGGCTGATGTTTGAAGGCTCCTATATCTAACTTGATATAGGAGTCGTGGATCTTCAAGGGTAACGCTCTCTTTTCCTCTCTCTCTCTCTCTCTCTCTCTTAAACACATATGGTTTAATCAACCAAATAGTCTTAAATATGATGTAATGGCTGAGATCTAATCATTGCCTATCTATTTTAGTCTCAGATCTTATAGATCAGTTGTTGTTTTTCATATCATCAAATGTAATCGAATCATTTTGACATAGTTTTGCATAAACACTAGAGATGAGTGTGGATCCCTCATATCCATGCAAGTCCTGTGTCACGCGACAACATTGGCCAGTTTGCAGAGACTTCATCTTTTCAGCTGTAATCTGATTTTACCCTTTTCCGAGTTGTAATCTCATACCAATCTGCACTTTAAATATTGTTTCCCCCCCCCCACACACAAAGGATTCACCGGGGATCCTTTCCCAGGGATGAACAAAGATCTACACGTGGCTTGTTCTAGGGAAGATCCACCGCGTGATGATGTGATGTCCCTTTACTTTGTACATAATAAATGTCATCTTTACTTTAAAAATGCATGACCCATGTCCCTCATGGTTGGATCTCTCTCCAAGGATTGCCTTGTGACCTTCTTAAGGCACAAAAATGCATAGAATGAGTATAAAGATCCAATCTTTATACCCCTCCCCTTTGTCCCTTTGGTACTTGAAGCATCTCTTGGGGCGTAATGGTGTAAAGGTCCTATCTTTACATCATTTCCTCCACATAAAGATGCCATAGTCGGAAATCCCTTTAGAAAAGGTTGAACTTGAGCCCCTACATCTCCGATCATCATTTGAGACGAGCATAAATGTCCCGACAAAGATCAAATCGTCTCAAGATGTAGGATTGATGGGCAAAGGTCCTTTCTTTCTAAAGAGTCTCATTCTTGGACTATAAAAGAGGCGTCCCTATTCCGATCACATGTGACCCAAGGTCTCATAATGATGATCGTAAGTCCAAGATGAGCACGGGCTCAAAGTCCCGAACATATCAAAATCCAAGGAATCCCGAAAGATAACCAACTCATGGTTTATACGTCCGGAAGACTACTTGGCACATTCCCCCCTTTTTATCAAAATACATCCCACACACGAAAGCACAAAAAGGAAAGCATGAAAGTCGGATCTTGGAAGACTTGCTTCGGCAAGGCTCCTTGGGTGAACGTTGATCTGTTCTTCCCAAGGGGTAACTTAACCTTCGGACCCTTATCCTTTTTTTTCAAAGTTTTGAGGAAATCAAAATGGCGTGGCGACTCCATTTTTCAATTTAAAACGGATGTCTTCAAACCGATGTGAGGCGGTGACCCCTTACACGAGAAAGCGGTTCAAAACATAAAAAAAAAAAAAACGGCGCGATCTTGGGCATCACCACGTATTCACAGGAATGTACCAAAGAAAGTTTGTAGTTATTGTCAAAAGGAGGGACATATCGAGGATAATTGTTGGAAGAAATAGGGTAAATGTTTGAATTGTGGACAGTTGGGACATTTCCAGAAGGATTGTCCAAAGTCAAAGAAGCAACCACCCGGAAGTGGAGCCGGGACTTCTCAGGGGCAGAAGAGAGATTCTTCGGGGAGGCCTAAAGTTCGGGGTCGGTTCATTGCGGTGAATCAACAACAAGCGGAAGATTCCTCCAACGTCATCGGAGGTATTATTTCTATAGCAAGGATGAGAGCACGTGCACTAATAGACCCTGGCTCATCTCATTCGTATGTGTCCATGCATTTTGCATCGAAATTACTTGTTTCTGTGGAATCAATGCCTTATGTGCTAGAAGTGTCAACTTCGATGGGAGAGTGTTTAGCAACTGATGAGGTGTTACGTGCCTGTGATGTGCATATTTGTGATCATGTTTTACCTGCTGACTTGGTAGTGTTGCCTATGCATGATTTTGATGTTATTTTGGGTATGGATTGGCTAAGCAAATACCATGCTTTAGTCGATTGTCATAAGAAGGTTGTTACCTTTTCAGTCCCGAATATGCCCAAGTTTATTTTTGAGGCTATTCCTTCGGTTGGGACTATTCGTGTCATTTCTTATGTGAAAGCTAGAAAGTTGTTGCTTCGTGGTTGTACGAGATTCTTGGCTAGTGTCTTAGATACTACTAAAGCGTTGCCTGACTTTGGGGATGTACCAATAGTTAAGGAGTTTTCAGATGTGTTCTTTTCTGAGTATGTGATGCCTCCAGATAGAGAGATAGAGTTTGGGATTGAATTGCTTTCGGGTACAGCTCTGATATCCAAGGCACTGTATAGAATGGCTCTAGCTGAATTGAAGGAGTTGAAAGCTCAGTTGCAGGAGTTGCTTGATCGGGGATTCATCTGACCGAGTGTCTCGCCGTGGGGAGCTCCGGTATTGTTTGTTAGGAAGAAAGATGGGTCGTTGAGACTTTGTGTTGATTACCGACAGTTGAACCAAGTGACGGTAAAGAACAAATACCCTCTACCTCATATTGATGACCTATTTGATCAATTGCAAGGTGCGACAGTTTTTTCTAAGCTTGATTTGAGAAGCGGATACCATCAACTGAAAGTTCGTCCTGAGGATGTTTCCAAGACAGCTTTTCGTACTCAGTATGGTCACTTCAAATTTCTTGTCATGCCTTTTGGTTTAACGAATGTTCCAGCTGTTTTCATGGATTTGATGAATCGAGTTTTTAAACCTTATCTTGATACTTTCGTTGTTGTGTTTATTGATGCCATTCTCGTCTATTCTAAATCTCGGGAGGAACATGAACAACACTTGAGAATGGTTTTGACGGTACTTCGGGAGAAGCAGTTGTTTGCTAAATTTAGTAAGTGTGCGTTTTGGCTTGAGGAGGTTTCTTTCCTAGGCCATGTTGTTTCAAAGGGCGGAATTTCAGTTGATCCTTCCAAGATTGAAGCCGTGGTTAGTTGGAAAAGGCTGGAATCAGTTACCGAGATTTGGAGTTTTCTAGGGTTGGCCGGGTATTATAGAAGATTCATAAAAGGGTTTTCAAAGATTGCTACTCCATTGACTCAGTTGACTCGGAAGAATATACCTTTTGTGTGGAGTGAGAAGTGCTAAGATAGTTTTGAGGAATTGAAGAAGAGATTGACATCGGCACCTGTCCTTGTTCTACCAAATGGGAATGATGGGTTGGTTATTTACTGTGATGCTTTGAAGGATGGCTTGGGATGTGTGTTAATGTAAAATGGGAAGGTTATTGCTTATGCCTCTAGGAAGTGGACCTCGTGTGAACAGAACTATTCGACACATGATATGGAGCTTGCAGCTATCGTCTTCGCATTGCACAAATGGAAGCATTATCTTTACAGAGCCAAGTTTGAAATTTTCACAGAAGAGGGAAATAGCAGATTATGTGTCCAAGTGTTTGACGTGTCAGCAAGTGAAAGCAGAACGCCAAAGACCCGCCGGTTTGCTTCAGCTATTAGAGATTCCGAAGTGGAAGTGGGAGCATATTACCATGGATTTTGTCACGGGATTGCCTCGGACGAGTCGGAAGCATGATGCAATATTTCCTAGATAGTGAGATTGCACGGGGTTTCGGTTAGCATTGTGTCAGATCGTGATCCTCGCTTTACTTCTAGATTCTGGCAAGCGTTGCAAAAAGATTTGGGGTCAGAGTTGAGATTTAGTACAATATTCCATCCTCAGGCTGATGTCCAATCCGAGAGAACGATTCAGATTCTGGAAGATATGTTGCGAGCTTGTTCAGTTGATTTCTCGGATTCTTGGGATGTTCATCTACCTCTTGTTGAGTTTTCCTACAACAATAGTTATCAATCGAGCATTTAGATGGCACCTTATGAAGCATTATACGGGAGGAAGTGTAGGTCTCCGATTTATTGGGATGAAGTGGGTGAAGCTAAGATTTGGGGTATTGATATGGTTCGGGATTCAGTTGAGAAGGTCAAAATTATTCGGAACCGGTTGATTACGGCCCAGAGTAGACATAAAAGTTATGCTGATCATAGAAAGCGAGACCTTGAGTTTCAACTAGATGACTTAATATTTTTGCGAGTTTCGCCAAAGGTGGGAATTAAGATGTATGGCAAGAAGGGTAAATTAGCTCCGAGATTTGTTGGGCCTTTTGAGATTTTAGAAAGAGTGGGAAATTTAGCATATCGTCTTGCTTTACCTTTTCTCTTGGGAAAATGCATAGTGTATTTCATGTTTCAATGCTACGGAAGTATGTTTATGATCCTTCTCAAGTGTTACCGGGGATTCCCGAGGATATAGAGCCGAATATGTCTTACGTGGAGCAGTCAGTTCAAGTTATTGATACTAAGGTGCAAGAACTGAGAAATAAGAGTATTCCTCTTGTGAAAGTGGTTTGGAGGAACTATGATGTGGAAGAATCTACTTGGGAGCTCCGGGAGGAGATGGAGCGGAAATATCCTTGGTTGTTCGATGTTTATGGTAAGTCAAGTTAAAATTCGGGTCGAATTTTCTTTTATGGGGAGTGAATGTCAAGACCCGAATCCTAGACATTATTTAAAATATGCTTGAACTAGTTACGTTGGCATGTATTCCAATTTTTAAAAATGTTTTGCATTTTGTTGTGACAATTATGTGGTAGTTACAATTTTTATAAATTATATGCTAATTTACATATATGAATAAATGAAAATAATTATCTAATGTCTTAATAGAAAATTAGGAGAGTGTAGTATTAATTTGTTATTAACCTTGAGGTGCTTTAGTGTGAAGAATAAAAATTAAAGGTGTTAGTGCTTTTGTCTTAGACATTAGAGGAGCTTTAATGTAAAGTTTAATATCTATCCATGGACTTAGCAAAGGAAGCTCATTCTTATTTTCCTCAGTGTTCTTTCTCTTCCAAAAAGCCATAGAAAAACCAAACCCTAAGTTTCCTTCTAAAAATTCTAGCAAGTTCATTACCTTTTCGTTTTCAAAACCGATCGCGTATTCTTGTTCGTGGTGACGAGGGGAAAGTGTAGAGACGGTCAAATAAATATTTCATTTCGCACTATTTCGGTAAGTTATTATGACCCCCTTCAATTTCTTGCTCATTCCATGTTAATTTAACTCTTGTTGGTGTTGAAATAGTTGTTGGAAAGTTTGGAACCATTTTAGTTGAGTTGGAATGGTCATGGTAGGATTTGAGGAAAGATTTGGTAATAGCAAGGTTGTCTAGGTTAAAATGGTGTTGTAAAGTGAAGGTAGTTGTTTAATTATGGGTTGAATGGGTTGCATGGTAAATTGGCCAACTTTTCTTGACTTGGAAGGTTATAAAATGATATTTGTACTTTGTACTTGGGTTAAAATGAGTATAGAATGGCTTGGTATGAGTTAGAGTAATGTTTGGTACCTGTTTTATGTCTTTAAAAACAGAGGACATTGGTTTGGGTCATTTGGGATTTTGGTTGCTGATGTTGCTGCTGATTTCTGGTTTCTGGGCAGAGGGCACGACTCGTGCTCTGTGGCACGAGTCGTCCCTTGAAGGTGGACTAGTCGTGCCTAAGGAGGGAAGACTATATCTGAGGGGTGTGCATTGGGCACGAGTCGTGCCATGGGGCACGAGTCATGCCCTGCCCTGCCACCTCTGAAGCATTTTCCAAGGTCTAGAAACCTATTCAACCTAGGATATAAATGAACCCTCTTTAACTAAGATTAAAGTAGAGCACTTTAACTATATAATGGTATCTTACTTGGTCAAAATGGAATTATGGAAGGGGTTTAAATATTGTTCGAAAAATAGTTGACAGCCTTGATTTGTAACTTAACCAAAGTTATTCAAAATTGGTAATTTGATCTTGAACCTTTATAGAGGTTATTAATTGTTGTATATTGAGCATGTAGGGCTTGTTGGTTATATATTGTGCCTTACGTGATTTCATATACATGGTTTATGATTGTTGTTACATCCTTGAATGTTATTATAAAGGTGTAGACAATGTGTGTTGCACTTTTGATAATTGTTGGACATCTTTATGATGTGTTTGATTAGGGTTCCCTACTTTGGAATCCTAAGTTTAATTGATTCAAGGATTGTTTAGCTTTAATGCTAGTGTTCATGGATACTTGTTCTGATTTGAATATCATTGTGATATGTTACAGGGGTATGGTTCCCTACTTTGGAATCATCGGTGATTGTAAGCAAGTATGTAGTACTGTGCTTTTAATTCAAGTCCAGATGGTGCTTGAATTGGGAAGTGTTACGGGACTATAATGGCACCCGAGCCGAGTTCGTTATAGTCCGTACACTGGTTTCCTGTTTGTCCAGCCATAGGCCATAGTTTGGGAGTAGTGGACTAGCTCAAGAAGTAGTCTAGTTGCACTATGGGATATGACTTTGTTTCATAGTCCTGTTTGTTGTTGTTATTATGATTTGGTTCCGAAACGTTTTCTTCAGTGGATGATGCTGCTTGGATCGTGATATCCTTTTGAGGATTAAACCTTGGCTCAGTATCCTTCTCAGTGTTACAATATTGCACTTATGTGTTTATGTATATATCTTTCTTTGTGTTGATAAGAATGTGATATATATATGATGATTGTTGTTATATGCTTTCATATTATGATTGCATATCATATTGCTGCATACATAATAACTTACTGAGATTTTTCTCACCCCGTCCTTTTATTGCTTTCTTAGATAGAGGAGAGCCCGGGGCTAGGCCACGTTGACCACGTGAGGACACCGAGTTGGGTGGTATTTTGTTCAAGGTATTGTATGGTTGGTTACATTATGTAAATGTAAATCTTGGGGTAGTATCCTAGACTTGATGTTGTTCTTATTTTTGCAACTTAGTAACGTTTGTAAATATCTTTAAATTTGGAAACTAGGTTCCTTGTGTTGTAAAATAACTTTGTGTGTGGTTTTTAAATGTTTTGAAAGTTGAATGGTTTGTACTTGAAAGTCTTTACATTTAACAGGTCTTTAAAAATGATAAAGTTTCAAAAGGACATTTCGAAAAGTTTTAAAAATAAAGGCGTCTTCCGAGCGTGTTCCGAACGTGGGGCCAAGTAGGTCTCCGGTTCGGGGCGCGATAGTTGGTATCAGAGCCTTAGGTTTAGATATTCTAGAATGACTACGTGACCTAGGAGGGTAGTATGGATTGAGTGAGTGACGTTAAATGTTTTATGCAGGTACTAAATCATTATGGCAGGGGCAGAAGGTGACCCGATCAGACCTTTAGGCCGTGGAAATGTTCGAGAGGAGATCCGGGATATGTTTCAAGGAATGTTAGAAGCGGCTATGAAGGCCATGAATGATCAAAGAAAGCAAGGAGAGCAACCAGTGCCAAGGGTTGGATTAGAGCAGTTTTTGAAGCTGAAACCTATTGGTTATGCGGGTGAGCCGGATGTGTTAAAGGCGGAGAGATGGATAGAGGCAATGGAGAAAATCTTTGATGTGTTGAGGTGTACTGAAGATGAACGAGTCAGATTCGCAGCTTACAAGTTTTTTGGTGTGGCGGAGCATTGGTGGAGAACTTTAAAAGCAAGTTGGGATAAGGCTCATGTTCCGTACACTTGGGAGAATTTTCTAAGAAAGTTCAAGGAGCATTTTATTTCGACGGTGGATCAAGACAAGAAGGAGAGAGAATTTCTTACCCTGGAGCAGAATGTATTGACAGTGGCTCAGTAAGTGGCCAAGTATACGAAATTAGCAAGATATTGCACTCACTTGGTGTCAACCGAAGAGAAGAAGGCTATGAGATTTGTGCGAGGCTTGAAGACAGTGATCCGTACTCAGTTAGTATCCCACTAGTTTCAAAATTTGCATGATGTCGTGGATCGTGCTTACCATGTGGAGCACGACATTGAAGATCATAAGAGGAAAATGGAAGTAGTAAGTACCGGAAGGCAAGGAGGACAAAATAGATCCCATCAACAAGGTCGAGATAGTCGAGGAGGGTAAGGATCGACATCACAATTCAGAGGACAGCCGCAAGGTCAATCTAGTGTTCGAAGACAGGGTTTTATTTCAGGGAATGTACCAAAGAAAGTTTGTAGTTATTGTCAAAAGGAGGGACATATCGAGGATAATTGTTGGAAGAAACAGGGTAAACGTTTGAATTGTGGACAGTTGGGACATTTCCAGAAGGATTGTCCAAAGTCAAAGAAGCAACCATCCGGAAGTGGAGCCGGGACTTCTCAGGGGTAGAAGAGAGATTCTTCGGGGAGGCCTAAAGTTCG
The DNA here is from genome assembly GCA_022495995.1 of Adenophora triphylla var. japonica. NCBI lineage: Eukaryota > Viridiplantae > Streptophyta > Magnoliopsida > Asterales > Campanulaceae > Adenophora > Adenophora triphylla. The sequence goes on along the minus strand of JAFEMH010000291.1, from coordinate 730,690 downwards.
GGGTCAGGTCTTTGCGGTGAATCAACAACAAGCGGAAGATTCCTCCAACGTCATCGGAGGTATTATTTCTATAGCAAGGATGAGAGCACGTGCACTAATAGACCCTGGCTCATCTCATTCGTATGTGTCCATGCATTTTGCATCGAAATTATCTGTTTCTGTGGAATCTATGCCTTATGTGCTAGAAGTGTCAACTCCGATGGGAGAGTGTTTAGTAACTGATGAGGTGTTACGTGCCTGTGATGTGCATATTTGTGATCATGTTTTACCTGCTGACTTGGTAGTATTGCCTATGCATGATTTTGATGTTATTTTGGGTATGGATTGGCTAAGCAAATACCATGCTTTAGTCGATTGTCATAAGAAGGTTGTTACCTTTTCAGTCCCGAATATGCCTAAGTTTTTTTTGAGGCTATTCCTTCGGTTGGGACTATTTGTGTCATTTCTTATGTGAAAGCTAGAAAGGTGTTGCTTCGTGGTTGTACGGGATTCTTGGCTAGTGTCTTAGATACTACTAAAGGGTTGCCTGACTTTGGGGATGTACAAATAGTTAAGGAGTTTCCGGATGTGTTCTCTTCCGAGTATGTGATGCCTCCGGATAGAGAGATAGAGTTTGGGATTGAATTGCTTTCGGGTACAGCTCCGATATCCAAGGCACTGTATAGAATGGCTCCAGCTGAATTGAAAGAGTTGAAAGCTCAGTTGCAGGAGTTGCTTGATCGGGGATTCATCCGACCGAGTGTCTCGCCGTGGGGAGCTCCGGTATTGTTTGTTAGGAAGAAAGATGGGTCGTTGAGACTTTGTATTGATTACCGACAGTTGAACCAAGTGACGGTAAAGAACAAATACCCTCTACCTTATATTGATGACCTATTTGATCAATTGCATGGTGCGACTGTTTTTTCTAAGCTTGATTTGAGAAGCGGATACCATCAGCTGAAAGTTCGTCCTGAGGATGTTTCCAAGACAGCTTTTCGTACTCAGTATGGTCACTTCGAATTTCTTGTCATGCCTTTTGGTTTAACGAATGCTCCAGCTGTTTTCATGGATTTGATGAATCGAGTTTTTAAACCTTATCTTGATACTTTCGTTGTTGTGTTTATTGATGACATTCTCGTCTATTCTAAATCTCGGGAGGAACATGAACAACACTTGAGAATGGTTTTGACTGTACTTCGGGAGAAGCAGTTGTTTGCTAAATTTAGTAAGTGTGCATTTTGGCTTGAGGAGGTTTCTTTCCTAGGCCGTGTTGTTTCAAAGGGCGGAATTGCAGTTAATCCTTCCAAGATTGAAGCCGTGTTTAGTTGGAAAAGGCCGGAATCAGTTACCGAGATTCGGAGTTTTCTAGGGTTGGCCGGGTATTATAGAAGATTCATAAAAGGGTTTTCAAAGATTGCTACTCCGTTGACTCAGTTGACTCGGAAGAATATACCTTTTGTGTGGAGTGAGAAGTGCCAAGATAGTTTTGAGGAATTGAAGAAGAGATTGACATCGGCACCTGTCCTTGTTCTACCAAATGGGAACGATGGGTTGGTTATTTACTGTGATGCTTCGAAGGAAGGCTTGGGATGTGTATTAATGCAAAATGGGAAGGTTATTGCTTATGCCTCTAGGAAGTCCTCGTGTGAACAGAACTATCCGACACATGATATGGAGCTTGCAGCTATCGTCTTCGCATTGCGCAAATGGAAGCATTATCTTTACGGAGCCAAGTTTGAAATTTTCACAGACCATAAAAGTTTGAAATATCTTTTCTCGCAAAAGGAGTTGAACAATAGGCAGCAGAGATGGATGGAGTTTTTGAAGGATTATGATTTCACCATTTCTTATCTCCCGGGCAAAGCTAATGTTGTGGCGGATGCTATCAGTAGGAAATTGTATGTCGCTTCCTTGATGGTTCGGGAATGGAAGATGTTGGAAGATGCTCGTGATTGGTGTCCCCGAGAGTCAAGGCATGGTGCTATCTTTGCAAGTATGAGTGCCTTTCCAAGTTTGATCCAACAAATAAAGGAGGGTCAAATTGGTGATTTAGAGTTGAAGAAGGTGGTGGATCAGATTGTGGATGGAAAATTTAAAGAGTTTTCCCTTAGTCCCGAGGGAGTGTTGAGATATAGAGGTCGATTGTGTGTGCCAAATATGGAGGAGGTGAAACGTCAAGTTCTAGATGAAGGCCATAAGTCCAAGTATACCATTCACCCCGGGAGTACGAAAAATGTATCAAAATTTGAAACAACATTTTTGGTGGAATAACATGAGGAGGGAAATAGCAGATTATGTATGTGTCCAAGTGTTTAACGTGTCAGCAAATGAAAGCGGAACACCAAAGACCTGCCGGTTTGCTTCAGCCGTTAGAGATTTCGGAGTGAAAGTGGGAGCATATTACCATGGATTTTGTCACGGGATTGCCTCGAACGAGTCGGAAGCATGATGCAGTTTGGGTAATTGTAGACAGGTTGACTAAGTCCGCTCATTTCCTACCTATTGAGATTAGCTATTCGAAGGAGTGGCTTGCGAGGTTGTATATTTCCGAGATAGTGAGATTGCACGGGGTTCCGGTTAGCATTGTGTCAAATCGTGATCCTCGCTTTACTTCTAGATTCTGGCAAGCGTTGCAAAAAGATTTAGGGTCAGAGTTGAGATTTAGTACAGCATTCCATCCTCAAGCTGATGTCCAATCCGAGAGAACGATTCAGATTCTGGAAGATATGTTGCGAGCTTGTTCAGTTGATTTCTCGGATTCTTGGGATGTTTATCTACCTCTTGTTGAGTTTTCCTATAATAATAGTTATCAATCGAGCATTGAGATAGCACCTTATGAAGCATTATACGGGAGGAAGTGTAGGTCTCCGATTTGTTGGGATGAAGTGGGTGAAGCTAAGATTTGGGATAGTGATATGGTTCGGGATTCAGTTGAGAAGGTCAAAATTATTCGGAATCGGTTGATTACGGCCCAGAGTAGACATAAAAGTTATGCTGATCATAGAAAGCGAGACCTTGAGTTTCAAGTAGGTGACTTAGTATTTTTGCGGGTTTCGCCAAAGGTGGGAATTAAGAGGTATGGCAAGTAGGGTAAATTAGCTCCGAGATTTGTTGGGCCTTTTGAAATTTTAGAAAGAGTGGGAAATTTAGCATATCGTCTTGCTTTACCTTCATCGCTTGGGAAAATGCATAGTGTATTTCATGTTTCAATGCTACGGAAGTATGTTTATGATCCTTCTCACGTGTTACCGGGGATTCCCGAGGATATAGAGCCGAATATGTCTTACGTGGAGCAGTCGGTTCAAGTTATTGATACTAAGGTGCAAGAACTGAGAAATAAGAGTATTCCTCTTGTGAGAGTGGTTTGGAGGAACCATGATGTGGAAGAATCTACTTGGGAGCTCCGGGAGGAGATGGAGCGGAAATATCCTTGGTTGTTCGATGTTTATGGTAAGTCAAGTTAAAATTCGGGTCGAATTTTCTTTTAGGGGGAGTGAATGTTAAGACCCGAATCCTAGACATTATTTAAAATATGCTTGAACTAGTTACGTTGGCATGTATTCCAATTTTTAAAAATGTTTTGCATTTTGTTGTGACAATTATGTGGTAGTTACAATTTTTATAAATTATATGCTAATTTACATATATGAATAAATGAAAATAATTATCTAATGTCTTAATAGAAAATTAGGAGAGTGTAGTATTAATTTGTTATTAACCTTGAGGTGCTTTAGTGTGAAGAATAAAAATTAAAGGTGTTATTGCTTTTGTCTTAGACATTAGAGGAGCTTTAATGTAAAGTTTAATATCTATTCATGGACTTAGCAAAGGAAGCTCATTCTTCTTTTCCTCAGTGTTCTTTCTCTTCCAAAAAGCCATAGAAAAACCAAACCCTAAGTTTCCTTCTAAAAATTCTAGCAAGTTCATTACCTTTTCGTTTTCAAAACCGATCGCGTATTCTTGTTCGTGGTGACGAGGGGAACGCGTAGAGACGGTCAAATAAATATTTCATTTCGCACTATTTCGGTAAGTTATTATGACCCCCTTCAATTTCTTGCTCATTCCATGTTAATTTAACTCTTGTTGGTGTTGAAATGGTTGTTGGAAAGTTTGGAACCACTTTAGTTGAGTTGGAATGGTCATGGTAGGATTTGAGGAAAGATTTGGTAATAGCAAGGTTGTCTAGGTTAAAATGGTGTTGTAAAGTGAAGGTAGTTGTTTAATTATGGGTTGAATGGGTTGCATGGTAAATTGGCCAACTTTTCTTGACTTGGAAGGTTATAAAATGATATTTGTACTTTGTACTTGGGTTAAAATGAGTATAGAATGGCTTGGTATGAGTTAGAGTGATGTTTGGCACCTGTTTTATGTCTTTAAAAACAGAGGACATTGGTATGGGTCATTTGGGATTTTGGTTGCTGATGTTGCTGCTGATTTCTGGTTTCTGGGCAGAGGGCACGACTCGTGCTCTGTGGCACGAGTCATCCCTTGAAGGTGGACTAGTCGTGCCTAAGGAGGGACGAATGTATCTGAGGGGTGTGCATTGGGCACGAGTCGTGCCCTGGGGAACGAGTCGTGCCCTGCCCTACCACCTCTGAAGCATTTTCCAAGGTCTAGAAACCTATTCAACCTAGGATATAAATGAACCCTCTTTAACTAAGATTAAAGTAGAGCACTTTAACTATACAATGGTATCTTACTTGGTCAAAATGGAATTATGGAAGGGGTTTAAATATTGTTCGGAAAATGGTTGACAGCCTTGATTTGTAACTTAACCAAAGTTATTCAAAATTGGTAATTTGATCTTGAACCTTTATAGAGGTTATTAATTGTTGTATATTGAGCACGTAGGGCTTGTTGGTTATATATTGTGCCTTAAGTGATTTCATATACATGGTTTATGGTTGTTGTTACATCCTTGAATGTTATTATAAAGGTGTAGACAATGTGTGTTGCACTTTTGATAATTGTTGGACATCTTTATGATGTGTTTGATTAGGATTCCCTACTTTGGAATCCTAAGTTTAATTGATTCAAGGATTGTTTAGCTTTAATGCTAGTGTTCATGGATACTTGTTATCATTTGAATATCATTGTGATATGTTACAGGGGTATGGTTCCCTACTTTGGAATCATCGGTGATTGTAAGCAAGTATGTAGTACTGTGCTTTTAATTCAAGTCTAAATGGTGCTTGAATTGGGCAGTGTTACGGTACTATAATGGCACCCGAGCCGAGTTTGTTATAGTCCGTACACTGGTTCCCTGTTTGCCCAGCCATAGGCCATGGTTTGGGAGTAGTGGACTAGCTCAAGAAGTAGTCTAGTTGCACTATGGGATATGACTTTGTGTCATAGTCCTGTTTGTTGTTGTTGTAAAATAACTTTGTGTGTGGTTTGTAAATGTTTTGAAAGTTGAATGGTTTGTACTTGAAAGTCTTTACATTTAACAGGTCTTAAAATGATAAAGTTTCAAAAGGACATTTCGAAAAGTTTTAAAGGCGTGTTTCGAGCGTGTTCCGAACGTGGGGACAAGTAGGTCTCCGGTTCGGGGTGCGACATAAAGAGTATAGATAATGTTATTGTGTACTAAATAGCCTCATTCTAACAATATGTTTAATTTTCCCTTCTATTTTCCCAGTAATGCAGCTGATTCTGGTATGGAGGCCTTCCAGAGGCGTCTTATGTTCGATGACGAGTTAGTTTCTCTAATCTATCTTCCATTCTCTTCATTTAACTTCGATGCTTTAGATTGTTATTTTTGAGAATGAATTGAATCTGTTTTGCTTAAAAGAATGATCAGGGATTTGATGTTTGGGGATTTTTATGTGAAATGATTAATTTTGATAATTTTATTTAGATTTTAACATGATTGATTTAAGTTGCTCAAATTTTGGTTTGAAAAAACTAATAAAGCTAATTATGATTTGATTTTTGTCTTTCAATTTTTAATTATGTTTGGTTGTGTAGTGTATGATTTTGAAAAGAAGTGTAATATTAAAATACACAGCTTTTATTTATGATGAACCAATAATAAAATTTAAAAAAAAACTAAACAATAAGTACCATTTTTATTATTAGTTTTACATTATGCAAGATATACATTGCCATAGAATGAGTAGAAATGAGTTTAATGAAAAGACATAATACTATAACTTCAAAAATAGAAAAAAAAATCGTAGAAAAATAAGAAGGGGAATATTTAAAGCAAAATAAAACAATTATTCATAAAATAAGTTTTCAAGGAAAATGAGAATATATAATTCAGTCACTCAAAACTTAATTTCCCAAAAAACATAACCAAGGAAGAAAAAAGAAAGTGTAAAAACAGTTTGCCATATAAAGACAAGAAATAAGTTTTACAAAGATAGAAAACAATAATAGTTTAAAATTCCAACAAAATAACCCTAAATAAACACCACAACCAACAATTCTGACCAAAAATTTAACAATTGTTCCAAAGTAAATGTTCCCAGCAGAATGTAAATAAAACAATAAGTTAGTAAAATATTGAGTCATTCTCAATCTTCATCTCCTAGAGTAAATGAATACAATCCTTGTTCCTGGATCCACAATCAACTGTGAATGAGATTGTAGCTTTGTCTTCAAATGACAAAAATAATCTCTTGAAAACAACAGCTTCTGGAGTCTTCTCATCATTACCACCACAAGAATCATCTATCCAAATTACAAAATTGATACAAGTAAGAAAAAAAGGAAAATTTGTTAATAAAAAAAAAACATAAAGTAAAGTATCATACCTAAATAACTTCAAAAAACAATAATAGTTTAAAATGTCAATCAAAAAAACCCAAAAGTATCACAACTACAAACAATTATGACCAAAATTAAACAATGGTTTCAAAGTATAAGTTCCCAGTAGATTGTAAACAAAAAAAAAGTCAGTAAAAGATTCAGTCTTTCTCAATTTTTATCTCCTTCGATAAATGAATCCCATCCTTGTTGCTTGATCCACCATCAACTGTTAATGAGCTTGTAGTTGTGTCTTCAAATGACAAAAATCTTCTCTTCAAATCAAAAGCTTCTGGAGTCTTCTCATCATTATCACCACAAGAATCATCTATCTAAATTACAAAATTGATAAAAGTCAGAAAAAAGGAAAATTTATTAATGAAAATAAAAAAAAACACAAATTCAAGGATCATACCTCAATAACTTCTTCACCAGCCTCCTTAATAGCTGCCAAAACATCAGTCCTCTACAAAATAGTTTCACAAAATGAAAAAAGTAAATACTTCCAAGTGCATTTGAAAGGGTATTTTAAAACATAATACAAACCTTTTTGACTTTTATTTTTTCATGCATATATTTCTCAACCAAAGATTTCCCTTGATAGCAACTACCAGAAGAAAAATGTTGATCTTTACCACTTAAATTTATATCCCTCAAATGAACCTTGAAAATTGCAGTTTTTCCTACTATGGCAATGATTTCATCTGAACAATGTGGTAAAGTATATTGTTTTTTACCACTATCTGTAATCTGAAAGTAAGAAAAAGAAGTTAAAATGAGATTAGATAAAAGATTAAATTAATAATTTTAATTTGGAAAAATGAAATAATTTTCATTTAAACTACCTTAATATAGTGGTCTTTCAGTTCCAAGGCTGATTGACCAATCAATGTTTCACAACAACTATCCCATAACATGAATTTGGCTGTCTCATCACCAGAGTGAACATTAACCTTCACTTTATATCTTGGAATTGTCTTGATTATAGTTTTGTTACAACCCTTGCAAAAATAACCACTTTCTACACACTCCAACTTGTGCATACACATCTTACAACTAATAAAAGACCAGCAACCATCAACAAAAACTTCAGAAATTTGACATATAACCCAATAGTATCCCTCCTTCAAAAAATGAAAACAAATGAATGAAGATATTATTTCCTTTACACATGAACTGGAAACAGAAATATAACACCAAAATATTTAAAAAAAATACCTCCTTGCATTTCAAAAGATCGGCAACAGTCAACACATTAGCCAAACAACTTTCAAGTTCATCATAACTGGAATAAGCATTAGATGACTCAATTTGATTTATCTTATGAGAAGTTCCAGATTCAAGCACAAACAACCTATCAAATTTGGAAGAGAAAATATATTAACAAATTAATAGTAAATTTGAAAAGGAAAATACAAAAATAATCAATGAACATATTTACTACCTTTTAAGTTCGTCAATCTCTGGTACAATAGAATTAACATGTAATTTAGTAGCAAAAAAAGCATTTGAGATTGTAATTTTACCTACAATCAATATATGGTAGTTAGTAATCTTAAAATGGAAATGAATGAAGAGAAAATAAATATAGAACAATATGGTATAAACTATATTACTATCATAATTTTTTGATTTGCACAACTGAATCAAAACAACCAAAGGAGAATCACCACAAGTCTCAATGAGTCTAAACATTTCATCAGTATAATCACCCCAAAGTGTACAGCTTAAAGTGTTATTAATGGAAAAAAAAATTGCCAATAAACTAACAAATAAGATACAAAGAGTATTTCAAATCTGTGAAATATGATTACTTCAAATGAAAAAAGTAATTACCCAATGTCCTCCAATTTCACTTCTATTAACTTTTCACCTGGACTTGTACGTTGCTTGTGAATATGTTTCACTTTGCTTTTTCTGACCAATCTCCCAACAACATCTAAAATAATAAAGGATTCATTCAAGAAGTTGTTGAAAAAAAAGCTGGATGAAAATTAGTTCAATTGACAAATATAAATACCTATCAACATCTAAAATAATAAAGGATTCATTCAAGAAGTTGTTGAAAAAAAAAAAAACTGGATGAAATTTAGTTCAATAGACAAATATAAATACCTATCAAGCCACATTCATCAACATCAGTTAGAGCTAGTACATCTGGAAATGACATAAGGGAAAAAATCTTTTTTGAAAAACTTAAGCCCGTGACTGAGTAAATATCAGTACTGTTAAAAAAGATTATTTTCAGTGGATATTCAGTGATTCGATACTTTCCCCTGTTTTCAACTACACCAAAATTTGAAATAAAATATACTGAAGATTCATTCAGTTTAGGACCATATTTAAGCATAAACATTTTGAAAATTGTTGCTTGAATCCTTGCACCCTGAAAGATAGAAAGAAAGGTTTCATAAGCTAGATGTGTAAAGAATGTTTTCTGGACTACTGAGATTAAGTCTTTTCAAATAAAATTTGTGTGTCTTACCTCTGAATCCACAAGTACTAACTCGAAACTTTCAGGTATCTTTACACCTTCTCTGACTGAACTTTGTATTTTCTAGCCACACGAACATTGATAACCCAGTCAGATCTTCCCCTTCGAAGGTCTCTTAATAGTGATGCAGGAATAGACATTGTTGAATGTAGGAAGAAGAAAGAAGTATGCAGCTAAATGAAGATCAATGGAGGAGCACAGAGAGAAGAAAAAGGAGAAGAGAAAAGAACAAATTTCAAATGATATTGTAAATCTATTTATATTTACTGTTGTAAAACGATTGAAATTCCTTTATTTTTTCCATGGTTTAATTGTTTATTGGTATGGACTGCATAAGTAATTAACGGTCTATAAGTAAATGTTTGGATTCTTTCATTTTTGTACATAATATTTAATAACTTTGTAATTATTGGTTGCTGTCATTAAGTAGACAATAACTTAAATGATCATTACAAAATCGATAAAGCATGCAGCCAAATTTAATGGCGAATTCAGTTTAGTAACTATTAAACATAGTTGGAATACGAAGCAGTATTCTTTCTACATTTAGATGATAGCTTTTCCCGCCCATTTTGCTGTTTAAGGAAAGAGTGCTTAATCACTACAACCATTATATAGTTATTGATGATGTTGTAATTATCAAAATTAATTAATTAAACAAATTATTAATTAATTATTATTAATTTATATGTTAATTAATACTTCCTCTGTCCCGATTTAAGGTTATTAGTTTGATTTGACATGGGGACTAAAAAAAAGTAAATGTTGTGAATATGAAAATTAAAGTAGAAGAGATGAAGTGGGTAAAAAAAATTTGTTGTGAAAATGACAAGTGATTTCCATTTTAGATAATAAAGCAACTAAGAAATGTTAAGCTGAAACATAGCAAAAAGAAAAATAAGAATTTTAAACCAAGACGAATAGAGTATTTTATTAACTTAAAGATAAATTTATTGTCAGATAATTAAATATATTCTAAATACTCCCTCAGTTTCATACCTACGTGCACACTTTTCATTTTGGGCGTTTCAAACCTACGTGCACATTTCCTAAAATGGAAAGGAATCTTTACTATTTCCTCCACTCATTCTCTCTCCTACATTATTTTAATACTCACAACACCATTATAATTTACTATTTCCTCCACTTATTCTCTCTCCTATTTTATTTTCACACTCACAACACTTTCAATATAATACTCTCTCCTTAATTTACGTGAAAAGTCAAACTAGGCACCAAGATCCGGGACGGAGGGAGTATGATATTAAATTTTTCAAAGCACCATTAAATCTCAAGCTTTGCTTCATTATTCAATGTATTTAACATATACTATAAATTTGGCTATGAGAAAACAACAACAAAAATTCTTAAGATGATAAGAAAAATTAGAGATGAAATTCAATGTATTTTAACAAAAAACAGAAGACAATTGAATTATTTTTCAAACAATCTTCATAAATCATTAATGTATTGTATATAGGTATAACGAAATATTAATTTATAATTCATATGGGGCCTACATAGGTAATAAACAATTATTTTATTTATATTTTTAGTGAACTATTATTTTGACAAGTTGTCCCTGACTCGGACCGACTAAAATTATTATTTGAAAGAGTTTATTAAATAATCGAGTATTAATTAATAAAATTTCTATGTATTATATATATAAAAAAATCATATCATGTGAGCATTTCGTCGAAAAAATATACTCCCTCCGTCCCGTTAATAAGTTCACCATTTTGGGCTTGATACGCAAATTAAGAAAAATAGGAGAGAGGAGAAAGTGTTGTGAGTATAAAAATAAAATAAGAGAGAGAATGAGTGGAGGGAATAGTAAATTTGAAAAGTGTTGTGAGTATAAAAGTAAAGTAGGAGCGAGAATTAGTGGGTGGAATAGTAAAGATTCTTTGCCATTTTAGAAAATGTGAAACTTTTAACGGGACACCCGTTTTGACAAAAAGTGAAGTTATTAATGGGACGGAGGGAGTATATCATTTGAACACGTACACATGATTGTCTTAATTGTTGTAAAAAAGTTTTATTTTTTCTTTCTAATTTATAAAAAGTTGGGCGAATTACAATTCGGTTACCTAAGTTTGTATCAGTTTTGCAATTTGATTATCAACACTGAAAAATTTGCAAGTCGATTTCTAACATTGACATGTTGTTGCAAATTGGTGTAAAAAGTAACAAATTGTTATTTTTTTTTACGAAATTAAAGTCATGTGCCATGTAAATAACTTTTAAAAATGTATGCTAATTATGTCACAAGGAAAAAAAATTGCTCTTAAACATCAAAATGATGTAGCTTTATAGCTCTTGGTTAATGAAAAAAAAAATCGAAAATAATAAAAAAAAAACTAAAGCAATGTGTGGTGGTAATAGTGGTGTTAATAGTGCTTGTGGTCGGTGTTCTTGAGCTTGAAATGAATGTGAAATGATCATCATGACCCTTAAAAAGTCATATGCATGACACATGACTTGTATTCCGTAAAAAAACTAACATTTTGTTAATTTTAACACTAATTAGCAACTAAATGTCAATGTTAGAAGTCATATTGCAACTTTTCAATATTTAGAATCAAATTGCAAAAATGACACAAATATAGGTAATCAAAATGTAATTTTCCCTAAAAAATTAATGTTTCATATTATTTTAATATAGATAATAAAATTAAAATACATTACTTAAATAATTGTGGTTTTTACCAATAACTCCTTGAGATATGATGAAATTTACCAATAAAAACATTAAATTTCGAATTCTATCTTAGGATCCTTAAGTTGAAATCAAAACGACCGTAGATTCATTAACCCTCTTTATAATAATTTTAAATGTCCAAACTGCCCATACCCTCAAATTCACGCCACATTCCCTCTTTCTCTCTCCACATATAAATGGTGATGGCGTGCTTGCTTGTGTGTACGGTTTTGCACGAATACGCCATCAAGACAAGTGTCTTCTTTCTGTATATCATTATTTTCTTCTGTATCTATCTATATTAATGCACCTTTTTGTGTTTCTATTTTTTAACCATGTTTTTCATTAACCCCAGCTCATTCTAAACCCTAAATCTGCCCCCTCCTTTCTCTGTTTTTGTTGTTTTTTCTTTTGATTTCTTGGAGTTTCCATCCACAGACACCTTCTTATCTCCTTTCCTCTACACATGATTTTTGCTCTCTGTAACGTATTTCTCCCCCGCCCCCCCAACTTTCTCCCCTTTTCACCCATTTCTATTATTGGGTTACCCTCAAATTTTCTTAGACTCAAACCCTTTTTAATTCTTTTAATTTTTCATCTTCTGTGTACTCATAAAGTCTCCATTTTTTTTATCATCTTCTGAGCTCTGTTGGTTGTTAATGGTTGGTCTCACTCTATGCTTCAATTTCAATGCATTTTTCTCTTGAATCCGTTTTGATCTATCTTTCTGCATGAATTGTTGATCATTGTGCTTACAATGGTTTCAATTCAAGCTTTTTTGTGTACAATTCCCAGTTTTGATCCCTCTAGCCGCTTAAATTTCTGGCCATTGTGTTTACAATGGCTTCAAATCTTCGATTTCGCAAGTTATGCTACATCCACCCTATTAAATGCTCAATTATTAACAAGTGAATAATAAATATCTTAGTTTTATCCTCAATCATGAAAAAAATGAGAAATGAATGTTGTTTTAAACTTCAACATCTGATTAATTGAGTATCAATTGATTTCTCAAATGTTTAAAGGACAATAACATCACACAACTGTGAAATCAATTTATATATGTTATTATTAAGGTTACGTGACACAAATTTATCGTTACCATTAATCAATCAAGAAATTGATTCATCAATTGTGAAAATTGAAAGATAAATTTATTAGTTTTTATACTCAATTATTAACAAATGAAAAATGAATGCCTCAATTTTAAACTTCAACATCTGATTGAGTATCAATTGATTTCTCAACTATTTAAAGGGCAATAACATCACACAGCTGTGAAATCAATTTATATAGTAATTTGAACGTCTCAAGATTTAGATCGAAAGAATCATTGATACAGTGGTGGATTCATGATTTGTTTAAGTGGAGCGAAATTATTTTTATTAGTAAAAGGGAGAAAAAAAATAAGTGCATTTTTTTTTCACCCAAAGGGGGGCAAGTTTTAATAAATTATACAAATACCCCTAAACTTTTAAAATATTTACACTAGTAAAAACAAAAATTTAAAATCAAAGGGGCACATTTGTAAATACACATTAGTTTCTCGTTAGATAGACGTAATCTTGAAAAATTATGAACATTTTCTTGCATCCAAGGAGGGAACAATATCTATAATCTGAAAAATAAAATAAAAAATCATTTCATTTGATGTGCGAAAATGAAAAGATATTAAATTGGAACGATAGATCAGGAGCGTAAATATGTTTAAATCAACGAAATTTTCATTCATTTATTTTTTTATTTATTTACATCATTTTATAATCAGAACAGAACACGCACGAATAAAATAAAAGATTGGTTAACTTAACTTTAACTAGAGTACTACATTTCCTTGGTCTCAAAACCATTTGAAGAGTAAACCACCGTGAGCTGCAAAAAATGGGGCGAACACCAATGACTCGACTGCCATGAGCTTGATTAAGATATTGAGGGAGGGACCGGAAGTGTCCTTGAGGGGATCTCCGACTGTGTCTCCTATAACAGCAGCCTTATGTGCATCCGATCCCTTTGGCCCAAGTGTTCGTGCGTGTTCGGATGCACCAGCCTGCAATGCAACAAACATAGCACAGTAAGGCACAAGTCCTAACTAAGCATTTACTGAAAATTGCATTTGAAAAGAAGTTTACCTCTATATACTTCTTGGCATTGTCCCATGCACCACCCGTGTTAGACGCTGATATTGCAATCTAGAAAGGTTCAAAGGGAAAAAAAAATATGTTAACGAGGGTCTAAATTAAAGTTTTGTTTTGATCAAGAGTTAACAAAATGAGATTTCAAAGAAAGAATAGCAAAAGCCATACCTGAACACCAGAAACAAGTGAGCCAGCAAGTAAACCAGAAAGCGTTTCAACTCCAAAAAACGTCCCAGCAATAAGCGGCGTAAGCAAAACCAATGCCCCCGGCGGAATCATTTCCTTAAGAGAAGCGTCAGTAGAAATCTTAACACAAGTAGCATAATCCGGTTTAGCCGTTCCTTCCATTAACCCTGGAATAGTATTAAACTGCCGCCTAACCTCTTCGACCATCTTCAAAGCCGCACTTCCCACACTCTTCATAGTCATAGCCGAGAACCAGTAAGGCAACATGGCTCCAACGAGCAAGCCAATAAACACCCTAGGAGCCAAAACGTCGACCGTATTAATCCCGGCTCGGCTCACGAACGCACCAAATAGAGCCAACGAAACGAGAGCCGCTGATCCAATCGCGAACCCTTTTCCAATAGCGGCTGTAGTATTACCAGCTGCATCTAAAGCATCGGTTCTTTCCCTGATGGTGTGGCTCATTCCGGCCATTTCGGCTATGCCACCGGCATTGTCGCTTATGGGCCCGTATGCATCGATGGCTAGGCCGGTGGCTATTGTGCTTAGCATGCCTAATGCAGCCATTGCGACTCCGTACATGGCGGCTAAAGTTACGCTCACATAGATTGCTAGGGAAATGGCGAATATGGGAATTATGACTGATTTGTAGCCCAGAGCTAAGCCGAATATTACGTTTGTTGCTGCACCTGTTCTGCATGAATCTGCTACGTCTTGGACTGGGCTGTACGCATTGCTCGTGTAGTATTCGGTTGTATACCCGATGATGAGCCCGGCCCACAAGCCGATAGAAACACAGAAGAAGATGTGCCTGCAACAAGGCGAGAGTAAGTTAAATGCAAATTCTAAAAAGCACAAATAAGTACTCTTACTATCCATAACTTATATTACTGCACATATACATTGAATATGATACTTTCTCCGTCCCAAAATAGAGTCCTTTTCCACAAAACCAAAATTTGTACCTTCATGAAATTGCACTAAGATTATTGCCTCTTCTAGTAATGCGACTCTGCTTTTTGGGACAGATGAAAATGCAAGTACAACTCAGTTTTGGGTACTGTGGGAGCATTAGTAAAAGGTGAACTGGAGTAACTTTCTTAAAAATGGACACACAATCAAGTCGAGGACGGAGGGAGGGAGTAAAAAGAATAAAACTGCAGGCAATAAACGGAAAAAACATACCAGTTTTTCACGGCCTTCTCTTCTCCAAAGTTATGAATAGTGAATTTCGCTGGTAAAGCAGAGAAGGTGACCACAGCAATTGCAGCAGTCATCAGGACCGTCGAGATAAGAAGCTGACGCTTCAAAGTTGGTTCGATTTCAGTCACATTGTTGATTTTAAAGAAATCAGTTGCAAACAGTGTAGTGATCAAGCAAACCAAAATCCCAGCTGCACTTATAAGAAGAGGATAAGACATTGCAGCAAAGTCGTGATTGTTTCCGAACGACGATATTGATGCAACAAAGAGTGCCGCACATGAAGACTCCGCGTAAGATCCGAATAAATCCGATCCCATCCCTGCTATATCTCCCACATTGTCACCCACATTATCCGCAATAACCTAGAAAATTAACATAAAAATAAGGATATATACTCTAAAAATGCAATGAAATGAAGTTCATAAACAAAAAATTGAATAGTTAATGACCCATGCAGTGTACTATGTCTAAATTTACGCATAAAGCAATGTTAGCTTTAGTGGACAGCATAATACAAAGTATTTTTCAAATGTTTTCAAATAATGCAACATATTACTTGTGGCATCAAAAAGCTAACGGAACTGCCAGCGTGACGCTGCCACATCGTAAAGTCACCATTCGTGCCGACATGGCACTGACGTGGTCTGACGTGACAATGACACACCGGTAGTTCTGTTAGTTTTTAACGTCGCAAGTAAAAAAAATAAAAAAATAGTACGTTCCGTTGTTTGAAAACACTTGGGAAAGTAAATTGTATTATGTTGTCACTGACGAGCACCTTGCATTATTTGAAAAATTTGCGAAAGTATGTTGCATATGTAGGTAGTTTGGCCAAAAACTAAAAAAAGTAGCAACTTACAGCAGGATTACGAGGATCATCTTCAGGGATATTACGTTCAAGTTTTCCTACTAAATCCGCGCCAACATCTGCAGCTTTAGTATATATTCCTCCCCCAACTCTTCCAAAGAGTGCCATTGAAGAACCACCAAGGCCATAGCCAGTGATTGATTCAAATAATCCTTCCCAATCATCCCCATAATATAATTTAAATACATTAATAGAAATATAGAGAACGAATAGTCCACTGGCAGAAAGAAGAAATCCCATTACTGCCCCCGAGCGGAAAGCTGTTATGAATGCCTTTCCAACGCCCTTTCTTGCTTCAAGGGTAGTTCTGGCATTGGCATATGTTGCGATTTTCATACCAAGGAAACCCGAGAGAACTGAAGTGAGGGATCCGAGGAAAAAGGCTATTGTGGTAAATAAAGCGTTGGATAAGGCTGGTTTACAGAGATTTCCCTTTCTGTAAGTGCAAGGTTCTCTCTCTGTGCTAAAGCTTTTGACTGATCCGAGGAAAAGAAATATTATGGTGCCAAATACGACCATGAAGATTCCGAGGTATTTGTACTGAGTAAACAGAAATGAAGTTGATCCTGAAAATGAATAGTTCAGATTATAAACAAAATGACCATCTTTATATGCAGATGATCAAGTTTCCTTTGATAATATTGTATCAACTTATTTCCTTACAAGAATCCATGAAAGAGGTCCTAGGATCTCACATATCAGATTGAGTTAAAGATAAAAAAAAACCGACATAATTTACCCGGCTTAATCCTGAGCTGATGTGTCAGCATTTGATTGGCCAGACAAGGGGCTTATAGGCTACTACATGATTCAACAAAATATTTCCTTTCAGATCAAAATGGTGTTACATTATATGGTTTGAGCTGTAAAGATCTCTAAAATTACTCTTCACGGAATTACAGCACCTTTCATCCTCTCTCTTTGCATTCATTAGATAAGCGCGTGTATGCACTTGTAGAGAGAGAAAGAGAGAAGAGAGAGAGAGAGAGAGAGATGGAGATAAGAGTGTCAAAACAGAGGACTTGAAGAAAACAAAATGGCAGACGCAATTATTTTGTCGAGAACGAGTAGCGTCAAAAGAAGAGACGTATATGGAAAGGAAGATGCATGGCTAACAAGGGAAGTTATATATCAACAATGCTGCATAACTTAAAAGAAAATGGCAAGTACTGATGGATAAAACCATATTGATTGTCCATAAAAGAGTTCTTATGAAGATAATTCAATTTTTATCGGTTTACAGGTTCATAACTTATTAGGGCAATTAGGCACATTGACACTCTAATACTCCCTCCGACCCAAAATGAAGTCCATTTTTGTTCTTGATCAAGAACAAAAATGAACATTCCTTTTTGAGACGGAGGGAGTACAATTTATAGAAAAAAAAAGTTGAAATTTCTAAATCATAATTCAATCTCTTACATCATTAGATGGATAAGCACTGATAGTTTGATACAGGAGCGAGAGCGACCGCGCTCATGGGGGTGCGCGACCGCGCTCAAGACGGTGTTAACCAGGCAGCAGTTTCTGCCAAGGTGCGCGACCGCGCTCGGGAGGAGAGCGACCGCGGCGAAGACGAGGAGAAGGCTGGCGTGAGCCTCGGCCGAGTGCGCGACCGCGGCTGGGCTAGGCGGCCGCGCGCTCGAGACGGAGGATTGAAGACTGATTCCTTTTTAATTACGGAAAAACTCTTAATTTTGGCATTTTATTTATTTTGGGAACTCTTTTATTTGCTGCCTAGGTAGAAGTATAAATACTTAGTCTTTTATTTTTGGAGGATAACTTAATTATTATTGATTTCCAATTCAAAGAGGTTTTCTCTTTAATTTTACGGTGGATTCAGCATTTGTGTTCTTGAGGATTCATTGCTTGTGAATTCTTGTGATTAGTGCGCTAATCACGAATCTATCGTGCTTCCGTCTTTGCGTCGGTTGGTATCGGAGCGGGCCATATCTGTCTTTTCACCATGCCGAGGATTATGGGAGATCGAGGCTACCAAAGGCGATATCGAGGGGATTACTAACGCCATCGCTGCGTTGACGACACGGAATCGCCGCGTTAGTTCTTTGCTCAGCAGGGCGGAATGATAATCGAGACCGTAGGGAGTGAAGGAGACGAGGAAGAACCCGTTCGACGTCCTCGAAGGGCTGAAAATCGGGAAGAGGATGGATCCGAGTTCGGAGGAAGAAGTCGTGGAGGATGATGGAGAACAAGGTAACAATCAAAATCGCCGTGATTATAGAATTAAAGTGAAATCCCTCATTTTTATGGAACTATGGGTATAGAGGATTTTCTAGGCGCGGAAACTAATGTCGATCGCTTCTTTGAGGTCAAATGGGAAGTACCTCGCTAATAAACGAGGTAAAGATGGTAGCGATTCGTTTGAAGAATGCTTCTTTGCGGTTTGGTGGGATAAACTAGTAGTACGAGAGACGACGACGAGGAAGGAGCCGGTTAGGACTTGGAGGCGGATGAAGCGGTTGATCTCCGGAAGGTTTTGCTGCGGATTACGAGCGAGATTTTGTATAAGTTATATCGAATTGTGTTGAAGGCAAGAGGACGGTTGATGAGTATACTGCGAGTTTCGGAGGTACGGCTGCGAGGGTGGAGATCGATGAGTACGAGGAGCGAGAAGGTTGCACGCTACATCAATGGTCAAGGGCTGTCTGAGACAAGATGGGTTTGCATCAAGTACGGAATTTGACAGATGCTTCTACTCGGCCTTGAAAGCGGAGCTTATGGAGGAGTCGAGTACAAGGGTCTTTAATGCCCCTTTTCGCAAATGGAGTCCGCATGAGTGGTGCGATGAAGGGAGTAACAAGGAGAAGGGGCGTAGTAGCTCTGCAGAAACAGATTCGATGGGAACGGCGCGACAGGGAACCGTGTAGCGGCAGCAACTCGACGGAACAAGGCACGAGATGCAGAAAACGAAATCCGTATGCCAAGCCAGGGGAGATAAATGTTTTATTTGTCGGGGATTTGGTCATAGGTCAGCGTTTGCCCAGTGGCGACTGCCGCATTCTTAGAAGAGGAAGAAGAAGTAGAGGAGGAGGATGATGAGTATCTTGGGAAGCGAGAGTTCGCGAGAGGAGGAGTCAGGAGAACATGTGGGTTTTGTTCTTGACGGATGTTGCTATCTTCCCGGGGACGAGGGCGAGAGGAAGAATCTTTTCGTGCTGTTGTTCATTCTTGCTAACAAGGTATGCAATTTAATTGTTGATAATGGTTGCCTTTGAAAATTTAGTTTCGCGAAATTAGTTGATTTCCTTGGATTGAAAAGCTGAACCACATGAGAAACCACATGGTTTGGGGTGGGTGAATACGGGTTCGAGAACTTAGAGTGTCGCGTACTTGTAGGGTTCCCATTTCTATCGGGAAACACTATAAGGAGGAAGTTACCCGTGATGTCTTTGAATATGGATGTATGTCATGTGTTATTGGGTCGTCCGTGGCAATACGATCATGATATTACCTATAGGGGTAAGGATAATGTGGTGTTGTTCAACCTGGAACAAGCACAAGATTGCTATAGCTCTGTTTCGCGGTTTGAAAAGCCGGTTGAGAAGGATAAGCCGGTGTTGATGCTTATTCGTAATGAGAAGGATCTTGCGCGCCAGCCTATCGTAGAGCCTGAGTATTTTGCCCTATAGTCATTAAGGGGTTGTTGGGTTACGTCGGTGTGGAGATTGGGTTGCCAGGGACGTTGAAGAACTACTTGCGGATTTTCGGGGTTCTTTATCAGAAGAATTGCCCGAATGATCTACCACCTTTATGAGGGACATTCGGCATCGATTGACTTGATTAGGGAGCTAGCTTGCCCAAACCTTCAGCGTTATCGCGTGAGTCCTAAGGAGAATGAGATACTTCGAGGAAGCAGATTGAGGACTTGTGCGAAAGGGGTTTATTAGGGAAGCGTGAGTCAGGTGTGCGGTCTGCGGTTTTGCTTGTGCGAAAGGGTAATCAGTGGCGTATGTGTGTGGACAAGAGGGCCATCAACAAAATTACCATCAAGTATCGATTTCCTATTCCCGTTTGGAAGATATGCTTGATGAGTTATACGAGTCGGAAGTGTTCACGGCTGGATTTGCGCGGCGGGTACCATCAGTTCGGATTAGGCCGGAGATGAGTGGAAAATGACCTTGAAGCGAGGATGGCCTTTATGAGTGGCTTGTCGTGCCATTCGGACTCTCGAATGCCCACAGCTTTAAATGCGGTTGATGAATCGGGTATTCCGACCTTTTATTGGTTCTTTTGTTGTCGTTTATTTCGATGATATTCGATTTATAGTAGAGATAGAAGCGCGCATCTCGATCATCTTAGTGCAAGTATCGTAAAGTCCTAAAAGATAATCGGCCTACATCGATCTTAAGAAGTGTATTTTACGCGCTGACCAAGTTACTTTTACGGGTTTTGTGGTTGGTGAGGATGGTATTCGAAAGTGGATGAGGAGAAAGTGAGGGCCATTAGAGATTGGCGGCCCAACTTACATCGGCGAGGTGCGTAGCTTTCGTGGGCTTAAGAACCTTCTATGGAGGTTTGTTCGGAATTTCGGCACCATCATTGCTCCTATTACTCGAGTGTTTGAAGAAGGGTAAGTTTCGTTGGGGTTTTGGCAAGAAACGAGTTTTGCCCTCATTAAGGAAAAACTTTGTCTTGCGCAGGTTCTTGCCCTACCCGACTTTGATAAAATATTTCAGGTGGAGTGTGATGCTAGTGGTGTAGGGATTGGAGCTGTTCTCTCACAAGAGAAACGACCGGTGGCTTTCTTAAGTGAGAAGTTAAGTGAAGCGCGTCAGAAGTGTTTGTGGGGACAAGCCGAAGCAGTGGGATTTGGCATTACCGCAGGTGGAGTTTGCTTCTGACGGTGCATTCGTTGTTTCTGCGGGTAAATCACCATTTTACGTAGTCTATTCGTCGACGCCTTGAGCACATGTTGTTGATTTGGTACCTTTACGAGGGTCGTGGTGTGAGCCAAGGGTGAAAATATGACGATGAAGTGTGTCTTTGTCGAAAGAAGAGGTTCGGGCCAAGTGGAGGCAACGGGAGTGAAGAATAAGGCTGCTGAGACAAAGAAGAAACGGGTCAAAGTTTTGAAGGGTTGGGGATGATGTTATGGTTTTCCTTCGACGAGAGCGTTTTCTGTTGGCACGTACGAAATTGCAACCTCGCAAGTATGGGCCTTTGAGGTGACTCGGAAGATCGGTGTGATGCGTATGTGGTGGCTCTTCACGATAATTTGAACATCTCGAATACTTTCAGCGTGGCGGACGTATATGAGTATCATGCGGATGGAGTTCTTTATCCACGATGAGAACTCGGAGTCGAGTTCTTTGGAGGTGGAGGAGGCCCGATACGGGAGCGAGCGAGCCGCGCTCGTGGGGTGCGCGACCGCGCTGAGGCGGTGTTAACCGAGTGCGGTTGCGCGAGTGCGCGACCGCGCTCGGGAGGAGAAGCGACCGCGGCGAAGACGAGGAAGGGCGCGTGAGCCTCGGCAGGTGCGCGACCGCGGCTGGGCTAGGCGGCCGCGCTCGAGACGGAGGATTGAAAGGCGATTCCTTTTAATTACGGAAAAACTCTTAATTTTGGCATTTTATTTATTTTGGGAACTCTTTTATTTCTTTGCTAGGTAGAAGTATAAATACTTAGTCTTTTATTTTTGGAGGATAACTTAATTATTATTGATTTCCAATTCAAAGAGGTTTTCTCTTTAATTTTCTGGTGGATTCCAGATTTGTGTTCTTGAGGATTCATTGCTTGTGAATTCTTGTGATTAGTGCGCTAATCACGAATTTATCGTGCTTCCGTGCTGCGTCATAGTTCATCTGCATGAACATTCATCTCAGAATATAAATCAAAACAAATTGATCTAACGAAGATAGAAAAAAAGGACTAGTAATTCATTTTGTTTTGAATGTTCAAAGTGAAGTAAATAATTAAGCATATTGAGAGAGAGAGAGAGAGAGAGTGTTAGAATTGGGTCCTCATCCCCTTAAAAGGCCTTGTTAAGGGGTGAGGTTTAGCCAATCTATATATTTGATCAATTTTATTCTCCAAGTTGATGTGGGATACATGGGACTTCAACACGCCCCCTCACGTGTAGGCCGGTAACTTGGCACTACACGTGGACTTCAAACCCAACACGGGCACCCAACACGGGTTAACTTAAGCCCAACATCAACTTGGGCCAGCTCTGATACCATGTTAGAATTGGATCCTCATCCCCTTAAAAGGCCTTGTTAAGGGGTGAGGTTTAGCCAATCTATATATTTGATCAATTTTATTCTCCAAGTTGATGTGGGATACATGGGACTTGGCCACGCCCCCTCGCGTGTAGGCGGTAACTTGGCACTACACGTGGACTTCAAAACACGGGCACCCAACACGGGTTAACTTAAGCCCAAGCATCAACTTGGGCCGGCTCGATACCATGTTAGAATTGGGTCCTCATCCCCTTAAAAGGCCTTGTTAAGGGGTGAGGTTTAGCCAATCTATATATTTGATCAATTTTATTCTCCAAGTTGATGTGGGATACATGGGACTTCAACAGAGAGAGAGAGAGAGAGAGAGAGAGAGAGAGAGAGAGAGAGATATATATTTACCGACAGAGATAGCAGTCTGAATCTCAGCACACTTAGCAACAGCGAGATCGGAATCGACACCTTCTTCCTGATCATCTTCTACAATCAAGTTGTCCTTGTAACCATTTTCAAACTCACTAGACGAAGCAACCCTCACCTTTGAAACCAAATACCATTGAAACAAAGCAAAAACAATCCCAATCAAAGAAGCAACTGGGATCAACACCTGAGTCAAGGCTTCATTCATTATTCCGGCCAGATCTTCAAACAAAATCCTTTTCTTAATTTTGTTTCTTGAAGTATATTTTATATGCAGTAGAAGGAAAGAAGATGATTCCAAGAAAGAGAGGAGTGTGAATTGAATTAAATAAACAAAGAGGGGGGGGGAATTGACTGACTGGTTCTTTGTGCATGGAGGGTAAGAAATAGTTGGTTGAGGAGAAGAAGTAGTATTTGTTTGAATTCTTGAAAGTAAAGAAGGTGGGCTGTTTCTTGTTTCTTCTACACAACCGTTGGCTTGATTTATCAATCTTTTTTTGGGCCTTTTTTCTTTCTATACATCCCTTCTACCCTATAATATACTCCCTCTGTCCCATAAGTCTTAAGAAAACTTTCTATTTTGGGCGTCCCATAACTCTTAAGAAATTTACTATTCCCTCCACTCATTCTCTCTCCTACATTATTTTAATACTCACAACACATTATAATTTACTATTCCCTCCACTCATTCTCTCTCATATTTAATTTTTCACACTCACAACACTTCTTCCACTCATTCTCTCTCCTAATACTATAATAATATTCCTTAATTCCCGCGCAAAATGGAATCTTCCTAAGCTCTATGGGACGGAGGGAGTAATACTCTTTCCGTTACTCAATATATAAATGTTGAAGCTAACTTGTCAACGTTTTTAAGAAAATTGCTTTACTAGTTTCTACATTACTTGTACAATGATAAAATAAATTACGCTAAACCAATTTCCTTATTTTTTGGAAATGGAAATTTTATTTTGAGACGAGCCAAAATGGAAAATGAGATATTTATTACGGAGCAGAACGAGTAATACTAACTGTTGCGTTTTCATTATTGGTTTGTCAAAACAAATTGTCATGCTTTTAAATAGGTACAGGGTGGAAATTTCATGTGTAGGGATTAACATGATCATATAAGTTGACGTTTCAAAGTCAAAACTATTTTTTTTAAAAAAATCAATTAAGCTAACGGCACAGGGTCATGTGTAGGTGGTTTCAGTTTGATAAACAATTGATTTGATATACGATTTCTCGTAGCTTAGCAATTAAGGTGTAAGAGTCAAATCTTGATTCAATCAACAGATCCATTTTGACCATAAATACAGCCACATCTCATCTGATGGCTTTACTAATATTAAAAATTACTTTTGACCTTTTACATAAGCCTAAGGCATGTTTGGCACCTAAATCCCACGCTGTTGAATTGGTCTTCCAATTCCAAATCAGTGGTTTAGAATTGGAGTTGCCAAACACACCCCAAGGTACAGTTCCAAAGTCTTTCCTTTTCATTTGTCAATGCAGCAGACAATATATCAGCAAAAGAATCCATCACGAAAACCTCACACTTCACCATACAAAATTGCCTGGCTCATCCCCGGAAAAAAATCTCTGAATTAATGTCACATAACCACAAAGGAAATAACAATTGCAGAAAACCAGTAAATAACATTCAGACACACATTCAAATAGTTTCACACGCTCGAAGCGTCGTATGCATATTTTGCCATGTCACTGAAACTTGGAAAATGATCGGTAATACATCTGCTTTGATATGGATGACAATTATACGCGACATAACCCATGCTAGCCATGCTCTTCATGAAAATATGTAGGGAAAATAACCCAAAACGAGATAACTGTACCAACTATAAAGCAAACGACTTGAGGTCAGATTTTCAAGTCTAAGGTTTGTATACAACATTCAAGGAGAGTTATGAGCCACAAATCCCACATGCCCACTTTGCACTTAAGTGAACCACTTCAAATGAATAACTAAATTTAAAAAAAAAATGAAAAATAATTTCATACCGTTGCAAAGAAGGAAACGTTGAAAGCATCAAATGCATATCGTATCATGTCACTCAAACTTGGAGGATGATCTGAAATACATCTGCCTGATCTACTCAGATAGTGGCTGCAACACTTGGCTCGCCCATAAAGGCAAAGGGGCATTAATCACAACCGGTACACCACTAACAGGGTGGTCAAAACATACTCTCTCAGCATGAAGTTCATGACCCTCATAAACTATCCCTTTCCACTCATGAACACCCTCATATTTCACATCCCCTCTTAAAGGAATTCCAAGAAACTGACAATGCAATCGAATTTGATGTGTTCTTCCGCTTCGAGGATATGCTCTCAATAGAATCTCATCCGTCTTCTCAGAAAAATCCACTAAAGATTTTTCTTCAACAACTACAATCTTTTTGTCATCGTTTTCTATCTGCGACAACTCTTTGGAACATCTTTGACTGTTGACTGACAAGATTTCGAATAAAGTTTCCATATCTCTGACGGAAGATCCACCAGGTAATGTCCTACCTACGTTTGATGAAGCATACACACGCCACGCTCCGAATTTTGACCGGCCATGACCTGATTTAATGGTGATGGTTTGCCATTTTGGAGCCTGCCCAACGGAGAAAGCAATGTATGTTTTCTTAACCTTCTGCTCTGTAAAAGCCTTCACGAATTTTGCAGCTATTTTATGTGATTTGGTGACTATTGTCACACCACTTGTGTCACGATCGAGTCTATTGGCTAGATGGAACTCTGGAGACTTTGATGAAGTAGCTGAGAACCAAGATAATACAATTGAGTTAAGACGTAAATGAACGGTAAACTCAACACATTAATTGAAGCAAGTTCCAGAATCATATTAAAATAAATTTGAAATGCAATTCAACATCATGTAAGGGAAAAGTTGCCAAACCAAAATATATCTGGGATACTAGCACAAACAAGTTCTTTAGTAAAAAAGTAAGAATTTACAATGTGATGATTAGTAAGACAGGGATCCCCAATACTTTTTTCCATCTTTGACTCTGATTTGTGTTGGTCGCAGGGGCGGAGCTAGAAAATTTTCAAAACGGGGGCAAAAAATATTTTTAATAATCAAAAAGGGGTAAAAAAGGATTTAGTGCATTTTTTTGGGAACACAAACGGGACAAGTTTCCCGAGTTTTTAAAAGAGAGAAGAGGAAAGGAGGGGAGAGAAGGGGAAGGGAAAGAAGAGGAGGGGAGGGAATTCAATAACTACTTGAAGTGCTCCTGAGTTTAGGAAGATAAAAGAAGGAAAAAATTGAATTACACTTGTACCCTTAATGAAAGGAAGAGAGAGTTATACTTGAGGGGTAAAATAGATTTAACAAAAAAATTTGTTTTATAAGATTTCATTTCTTTCCAATTCCTCCCACTTTTGGGAGGATTGTGTAGGAGAGAAAATTTTAAAATTTTCCCTTCATTTTCCTTCCATTTCCTTCCTAAAAATACTCGGGAGCAACTTTAGGGAGGAAAATATATTAGATTTCCTCCCGTTTCCTTTCCTTTCTCTCGTTTTTAAAACTCGGGAGCGCACCCTAAATAAATTGCACGACCCCCAAATTCTTGAAACATTTGCACTACTAAACACAAAAAAAAAGAAGATGAACGGGGGCAATTGCCCCCTTAAGGCTCCTACTGGCTTAGCCGGTGGTTGCTGATCACATCCATGACTCTCATTTGTAAAATAATGTCAGGAAATAGTACGGGAGAAGGGTGGGCTATAGGTATATTACTGCCTAAGACAATTTTTTTTAGCATCAATTATGGATGCTAATAAGTGCAGTATTCTTTTAACAGAATTCAAAACCCAATACCATCCCTAATCAATGAAGCACAAGAGAACAGTGGCCATGTCAACACAATCAAGTCAAGCAGACTAACAGAAGCAAAAAACAACTGAGATTACATTATCCAAATACTTTGAAAACGTGAAGTTTTTGGGAACATATTTATGTTTCCTTATTTAATTTGTCTTCTATTATGGTAAGAAGATTTTGAGACTTTCATGGAGATTTATAAGTATCTTACTTTTATTAAGAGATTGTAATTATGTAAATATCTTTTATTTATGTACATAGTTTTATATTAGGACTAACCTACTAATATTTGATTTCCTTGTGAGTGTGTTATATGTTTTCATATAGAAAAAGGAATCTCACAAAGGAAGAGGTCGATTGCATGAAGATCTTCTCCAAGGTGCTCTATAAATACAAGGCATTCAGCACAAAGAGAAGTTACACAATTTACGAGAGAAAATCACATTCTTCATAGTCATTCGACATTGTTGTTTTAGGTTGTGAGCTTACATCCGTAACTCACATCTAGGTTTTCATAAAGTTCTCTTGTTTTACTTCTGATTGAATAAGTCCTACTTGGGAAAGGGGAGTTGTTCATATCATAGAAGGTGATTAGAACTTGTTTAGTATTTTCATATTTTAGTTTTTCACTTATTTGTTTTTGTAAGAAACATAAGTTTTTATAGTGAAAAGGTTTTTGGGCGTAAGCCTAGTTTGCGATCACACGAGATCGATGGCGTATATAACTCTTGAGTTATTGCATTTTATTTACATTTAATTGTTTTATTCCGCTTGCATTATACGTGGATGTGTGGACGGTTGTGAGACACATACGTACTCACATCCTTTGCCTATTGCGTGATCCAAGTTTCCTAGCTACACGAAACTTTCAATTGGTATCGAGCCAACTCTCGAAATATTGCGAGTGTTGATCCGAAAGTGTAGTCATTATGGAATGCCAAAATCACCAAAATAGGCCTCTGTCTTGGATGGCACAAATTATTCTCTTTGGAAGTCTAAGATGCGAAATTACATCAAAAGTATTGATGAAAGAGCTTGGATGTGCATTCTTGTTGCATGGCAACCTCCTCTTGTGGAGAAAAGCCATCTTCGGTGTTGGTGAGTCCTTCTTTGAAAGAAAACCTGAAGAACAATGGACTCTTGATGAAATACAAGCTGCAAATTACAATTCAAAAGCCGTGGGTGCTATTTCCGGCCATGTTTACGGGAATATGTACAAGCTTATAACAAATGAAAGTATAGCCAAATACGCTTGGGATATTTTGCAAACTCGATGTGAGGGAGCACGAAGTGTGAAGGCTACCAGGCTTAGAATTTTAATGGATAGGTTTGAGTTACTTCGAATGGAAGAAAGCGAGGATATTGTGTCATATCTTTGCTAAGATTCATGAGATTTCAAATGAATGCACAAGTCTAGGAGAATCTATCTCCAATGCAAGACTTGTTAGTAAGATTCTAAGGACCTTGCACGAGAGGTTCAACATTAAAGTAGGCTGTGATTGAAGAAGCAAAGGACACAAATCTTGTAGGTCTTGACACCATCATAGGAATCTTGGCGTGTTTGAACTTAACCTTGAGGCTCGGAAGAAAAACAAAACACACAGTCTTGCCCTTAAAAGTCTTCTTTGCTCTACGAAAAGAGCTTGTGGAATTATCCTCTGAAATTGACAAGTCTAATCTTGAAGATGAGGATGTTGCTTTTATTTCAAAGAAATTCAGTTCTATCTTGAAAAATAGAAGGATAAGCAAATTTCCCAATAGACCTACTTCGATCTTCTTTGAAAAGCGAAAACCTAGCAACGACCTTTGGATTCGAAGCCAAGTTTTGAAAATAAATCATGAATACGTCGATGTAGGGCATGTCGTGGCTTTGGTCATTATGCCAATGAGTGTGCTAACAGCACTTAAAAAGAAGGGGATGAGCTTAAGCTGCTACCACTTAGTGACGGTGAGGATGAGGAAGAAGAAGTGGCTAACATGTCTGTCTTAAATTGCCATTACTGTTTTTAATGCCTTTTCTGCGAGATATAGAAGAAAATACTCTTGAAAATCCCTTGGATGTGGGCTCGGTTGTGTACACATGCACGGTGTCTATCTGACTGGAGCTAAAGCTTGTTTCTCTATTAAAGGAGATTCGAGATGATGAAGATGAAGAAAAGAGATATCCCCTATGAGGAACTCTTTGCCACATACAAGGCTGCATCTGATTGGATGAAAAGATTGGACAAAATTGAGGTACTTGTTAAGGTAAACAAATCTCTGTACGATAAATTAGTTTGCTTGTGAAGATGAAAAAGCTGTACTTTCAAAAGAAAATGATGCTCAAAAGGATACCATTGCAAGACTTGAAGTCCTTGTGACCAAAAGAGAAGTTGACCTTGAAAAATTCAAGAATGAATGTGAAAAAGGCGATAATACTTTCACTAAGTTAAACAAAGTAAAATGAAAATGGAAGAAGCTTTTCTATGGGTCAACGTGACAAAATTGGTATAGGTTTTGAAAATAATTTTGTAAAGGAGGGATATGAGGGTTCTACCTCTAAAATTGTGAAAAAACAAGCTTTTAAAGAAAAAGTCATTACGAGTGAGAAGAGACCAAGGAAGAGGCATTACATTTGTCATTCTTGCCTAGCTCACAGTCACATTAGGCCATACATTTACAAACTCAAGGGCGATAAAAAATGCGGTAATTTCAAACGGCCTCGGATGTGTGAGAAGATGTATGCACATCTAACACACATCCGGTCAATCTGAGACCTCTGCAACCCAAAAGAAAAATGTTAAACGGTGGGTAGCCAAACCAATTACCACACTGCAATGTTGTCTACTCTTCCCTCAAGAGTCTGTCTCACGGCTCTTGGTATTTTGATAGTGGGTGCTCTAGGCACATATTTGGTAACAAGCTGTCCTTCTTAACTATGAAATAATAAATGGAGGGAAAGTAAATTTTGGTGGAGGTGCTTTCGAGGAAAGATTGTTGGAAAAGGAACCACAGATGTCGAGGTCTCCCAAAATTGCACAATGTGTACCATGTGGAAGGCTTGAAAGCCAACCTAATAAGCGTCGATCAGCGTGTGATGATGACCTATTTGTGAAGTTTGATAAGCACTTGTGTGAAGTGTTTGATAAGGATAATAAATGTGTGTTCTTGGTCCTAGATCTGGCGATAATTGTTACCAATTTGGTGACAATCTGTCTTGCTAAGCTCAAAAGCTAATGATGTCAATACTGTGGCACCAAAAATTAGGGCATGCTAGGCTGTAGAACTCTGGAAGAACTTGAGGTTTGAAGCCATTAAAGACCTCCACTGGCGAACTTCAAGAACCACGATGTACGTGGTTCATGTCAAAAGGAAAACAAACAAAGCATCACATAAAAAGGTCAATGATGCTCATGACTAGATGTTTGGAGATGATTCTGTTGATTTAATGGGACCTATTGAAGTAGAAAGCTTTGGTAGGAAAAAGTATGCCTTTGTGTGTGTTGATGATTATTCTAGGTACACTTGGGTAATGTTCTTAAGAGAAAAGTCGAGAAACAATTGGAGAATTCAAGAATTGGTACAAAAGAGTTAGAAATTTGTATGGCCTTAAGGCGTGAGGATTAGGTCGACCGTAGCTTGAATATGAGAATCAAATGTTCACCAATTTTTGCAATTCTAAGGGAATCGCTCATGAGTTTTACTGCACCAATCACCCCAGCAAAGAAATGGAATTCTTTGAAAGAAAGAATAGAACCTTGCAAGAAATGGCAAGAGTCATGCTAAGTTGAAAGAACTTGTCCAAAAGTTTTGGGCGAAGCTTTAAACACTTGCTTGCCACATTAGCGATAGGGTGTTCTAAGGATTAGTAGCACTTTGTCACCCCATATCAAATTCTCCTTGGAAAGAAACCAGCGTAAAATATTTTCATGTGTTTGGTTGTGTTTGTTATATTCTCAATGATAGAGAATACTGTCCAAGTTTGATTCAAAAAGTGACAAAGCAATTTTCATGGGCTATTCCACAAACGGTAGAGCTTACGAGTTTTCAATCTCAAAACTAAGACCATTATGGAATCTGCTAATGTTAAATTTGATGACTCACTGATCTTAACCTCAAAACTGCTGAGGATGATGTCTCGGGTTGCTTCTGGCTGAATTTGGAAGGATGAAGAAACGAGTCTTTGAAAAAGCAAAAGAAACTTCAGTCTTTGTTAAAAATGATGAACTGACAAGGATGTAACCAAGGATGTGGACACGTACGCCTCCACATCTGAACCCACATCTGCGCACCCACATCCGCTCAAACTCTGTAGCGAGGACGGTTCCTCTGATTCGATCGGGATGATGCTCCGAAGGTAATGTGAATGGGTGTGTGGATAGGTCGAAAGGATATCCCTTCAAAAATCCGGAAAAACCACCCCACTTCACAAGTTGTGGGAGATGTGCATGCTCAGTGAGAACTAGACAAAAGGACAAAGTTGATTATAGAAAGATGGTGGTTTATGGAGTTGCTCCTCGGCATACTCTCGAGGTAAGCTTACATTGTTTTGTTTCTAAAATTGAGCCTAAGAATGTTCTTGAAGCATTGAAAGATCTTGTTGGATTATGGCTATGCAAGATGAATTAATTCGGTTTGAAAAGAATGAGGTATGGACTCTTGTTCCTAGACCCTCACATGGTAATGTAATAGGAACGAAATGGATTTTTAAGAACAAAGCGATGAAGCAAGGTGTGATAACTAGAAATAAAGCTAGGTTAGTTGCTCGAGTTATACTCAAATTGAGGGAATTGACTTTGAGGAGACATTTGCTCTGTTGCAAGAATTGAGTCCATTAGGCTATTGTTAGCTATTGCTTGTTACCTCAAAATTACTCTTCATCAAATGGATGTCGAAGTGCCTTTTTAAATGGGATATTAAATGAAGAAGCCTATGTTGAACAACCTTAAAGGCTTTGTGGACTCCAAATATCCTAATCATGTGTATAAAGCGAAGAAAGCTCTGTATGGGCTAAAGCGAAGCCCCTAGAGCGTGGTATGGTAGGTTGGTGACCATTTGCTTCAACTAGGATTCAAGAGAGGTGAGGTTGACAAAACCTTGTTTGTGAGAAGAAACAAAAAGGAGATTCTTGTGGCACAAATCTATGTAGATGATATTGTGTTTGGGTCAAACTACGACCTATGTTAGCTAACTTTGTGGATAGCATGACTTCCACATTTGAGATGAGCATGGTAGGAGAGTTGAACTTTTTCTTAGGCTTACAAATTAAGCAATTCAAAGATGGCATGTTCATTTCTCGGTCTAAGTATGCCAAGAATCTTGTGAAAAAGTTTGAGCTTGAACACTCTTCACATCAAAGAACCCGATGGGATCTTCCCAAAGTTAAGCCATGATTCGGATGGTGAGAGTGTTGATCAAACCCTACATAGAAGCATGATAGGAAGCTGCTTTACCTCATTTGCAAGTAGACTGACATTATGTTCGGTGTATGTCTGTGCTAGATACCAAGCCAACCACTAAAGTGTCCCGTCTTAAAGCATTGAAAAGGATCATTAGGTATGTGAGTGGAATTTGTGAACCTAGGTACGCATTACTCTAAAGAAACAAACACAAATTTGGTTGGGTACATTTGATTCGATTGGTGGAAATAGTGATGATAGAAAGAGTACCAGCTGGTGGATGTTTTTACCTAGGTAATAATCTTGTGTCTTGGTATAGTAGGAAACAAAATTGTGTGTCCTTGTCATTCTTGAAATTTGAATATGTTGCCCTTGGGAGTTCTTTGCACACAATTACTTTGGATGAATCAAATGCTAAAAGATTATGGATTAAATAGCAAAGTTTTGGCTGCTTTTTGTGATAACAAAAGTGCCTTGGACATATCTAAAAATCACATTGACATTCTAGAACAAAGCACATTGATATTAGACATCATTTCATTAGAGATCTTGTAGAGCAAAAAGCGTATGTCTGCGGAATTTGTTGGGGCCGAAAATCAATTGGTGATATATTTACAAAGGCATTAGATTTGGAGAGATTTTCCTCCTTGAGGAAGTCTCTTGGCTTGTGTGATATCTAAGGTTGTGAGACCGGATGTGTCTCACATCCTCTAACACATCTGTAGATTAGTTTAAGCGAAAAAAAAAAAAAAAAAAAAAAAAAATCATAAAAAGAAAAATCCAAAAATATCATGCATTAGCACGAAATTTCTCAGTGTGGTCACTTGTGAGTCTTCATCTTTGACATTATTTTTGATCACTTAATTGTGAGTATTTCCTGTCCATGCAATCTTTTGATTACTTGGTATAACCTTCCTAGGTATCTCACGAGTGGGTGCTAAAAGAAAAAAAAAATATATATATATATGTGAGAAAGCATTTGCTTCACCCTTAGTATGAAGCCGTACCATTGTGATCAAGTGATTTTCATAAGAAAACTTGAAGTCAAACTTGATAAGATCATTGGGAAAAAGGGCTATCTTTGGGATCAAGTAAAGTGAAAGCTACTCACATTGCAAAAATCCACAACAAAAAATTGGTGGATGCATCACAGAGAAATTTGCGAGATTGGATTATTGCTCATTGACTTTTTGTGATCTAAATGTGTCCCAATATGTGACTCACATCCTATGCCACATCCATAAGCTGAGAATATTTCCTTCACCTGTGTGTTTGCATCATGCTAGGCATATTGCATTTTTAGGACATATAGGAGCTTTGTAAATATGTTAGTTAATTAATTTCCTCTCTTAATTTACTCTTTGATTATATAGGTTTTTAATCTCCAATATCTTTCATGAAAAGAAAAGATGTGTATCAATCCTTGTTTGAAAAGGTTGAAAAATTCTTTTGGGATTCTATTTTAAATAAATATATCTTAGAAACATTTTTGTTTTCATAAAAATCTTACAAAATCTTGATCTATTTTAATCCCTTATTTTCTTGGAAGGTGCTTGTGTGTGGTAACCTCAAAGGTTTTCTAGCCGTTGGAGGACTCTTAAGGTTTTTGAGGTATGTTAAACCTCTTTGAAAAAGGATTCCTAATTTTAGTAGGAAAGGGGGAGCTGTGAGTATTTATTTTACCTCACATCCGTCTCCTCCCTCATAATCCTTGTTAAAACCCTTGTTCTTCCTTCCCGTTTGCACACAAATTCACACACTTTGCATTAACTTCT
This sequence comes from Adenophora triphylla var. japonica, assembly GCA_022495995.1. Taxonomy (NCBI): domain Eukaryota; kingdom Viridiplantae; phylum Streptophyta; class Magnoliopsida; order Asterales; family Campanulaceae; genus Adenophora; species Adenophora triphylla. Next base: position 696,745 of record JAFEMH010000291.1, on the reverse strand, counting down.
CATTATACTGTTCAACCAACCCCAAATCTCTCTGTTAAATGGCCGAGCATTCGAATATAAGAGAAGAAGATGTTCTTGACATTGTGCCGATTTCAATAGCAAGAAGAGAGGACTCCGTTCTCCTAAATCCCGTAATCTCAAAATTTCTTCTTGATTTCTCTTCTCCATCACCCTCGTACGAACCAAGCAATGGAAGCTTCTTCTCCCAAATCCCCTTCATTGGAAGGCTGTGAATGTTTCAAGCGAGGTAAACCCTAAGGCTCCATCCTCTCAGGTGATTCCACCGTCGGATGTCGCCATTCTTTGCGAGAACCATCGTCAACTAAGAAGAGGAAGTTGTCTCAAGCTAAAGCCCCAAAGTACATTGCACGCCGGTACCTCGTCGCAATCTTCGTCGATACGGTAGGGTTCGCAAGGCTGTCGAGTCGACAAAGCTAAGAATCTAACTAAACACTGGCGGGAAACCTTCATTTGCCATTGTTCTTGAAGAAATAGAAGAAGAAGAAGAAGAGGTAATAGCTCCTCTTATTAGGACTAGGTCTAAATCGTCAATTTCTGTTATTGATCCTGTCCCTGTTGTTGCTCCTTCTGAGGTTGCACCCCCTGTTGATTCTGTTGATGCTCCCCATGTTGAACTTCTAATCCTGTTGATCTGTTCACCATGCAAAATCTGTTGAACCAATTGCTCCTCCTTCTCCCGTAATTTCATCCAGATCCCATTATCCCAATCTTGCTTCGCACAGGGATAATGTTTCTAGTCTGTTCTTGAGCCCTCCGATTCCTTGGTTGCTAGTCTGTTGAGGACCTTATTTCCTTCGGTGATGATGAACCCTTAGCTAAGATTTTAATAGATTTAAAGGGAAAGAAAAAGGTGGCTGAGGTGACCTAGAACCCTTTGAAGATGAATCGACTCAAGTTCGAGAGTGATGACAACGCCTCGGATGAGAACTTCAAGCTTGGAAGAGAAGAGCTTGATCGGGAGAAAGAAGACAAGGTGGATTCCTCGATGCTTGATAATGCGAGATTGAACCAATAAATGTTCCATTCCTGTGAAGGATGTGGCTAAGGATGTGCCCACATCCAGGACGCACATCTACTCGAAAGAAAATTTGAATTGGGTATGTCATCTTCTCTCTCTCTTGTCTCTAACCCCAAACCCTTTTCCAAAAAGTTTACGTCCAAAAAGGCTTACGATAGGTTTGAGTTAATTTCCTCTAAAGCCTTTGTTGTTGAGATGAAAAGGGATAGGGACACTTTTATCAAACTTGGAATGGACAAGTTTTTTGAGGAAAGAGGATTATTCTTGGTGTGGACCATCCCCTTCCCTTCATCCAAAATTGGTCTATGAGTTTTATGCAAATCTGCCTAAGAATTTTGATAGAACTTACTCTCATTCCACTGGTGTTTATGTTAGAGGAGTATTTGTTCAGCTTTACACCTTGAGTTATCAATGATTTTCTTGGATTGAGTGATAATCTTGATGATATAGTTTCTATTGAGGAGGATGAATTGGTTTTACGCTCTCACGCATGGAAATGTCACTTCTGGCTGTAAAGCCTAAGGATTTAGGTAGTGGTTCATTGTCTTCCCTTTATTGTTTTCTCCACTCCATCCTTCTTTGCCAATTTGTGTCCCTCGATAACAAAACCTCTGTTACTAGAATCTGAAGCCTTGCTTCTGTATAGATTGGGACTTAAGAAGCACATTAATTTTGGGGATTTCATTTTTAGAAAAATTTGTGATTATGGAGAGTCTCCCTCAAAAGAAATGGTCTTTGCCTTACCGCTTCTTTAATCTCCCAAATCATCATTGCTAGTGGAGTGAAGGCGAAGAGGAGAAGAAAGCAGGTTGATAACTTTGCTCTGTTTAAGGAGACCAAAACTCTGTTAGACCACTAGCAAAGGCATGTTGATCTTCCTGTGGGTACATCTCTGAAATTGCTATGCCGGATGTGGATACATACGAACCACGGCCAAGTAACCCCATTTGATGTCCGGATGAAGGATTTAGATCTTTGAGATTGCTAGATCTTTGAAGCTCAAGCTCGAGCCTCCATTTGCCCGTACCCGCAACAACCTTAAAGCTCTTAAGGCTAATCTTCTCAAATGGCATGCTTCACTACGCTTTCAAAAGGGGAGATGGTGCTGGTGCGATCTTCTTCTTTGCTTTTGGAGGAGATAAAATTTGGAACAACTTTGCGTATGCTTCTAATTGGAGAAATTTGGGAACTTTAACTTAGGGAGAAAAGTTTTTTTGAATTGATGGTTTTTAAAGACATTTTTAAATTTCTGTTTTAGTTGGTTAGTTTTTAAAACAATGGTTTGTAATAGCTTTAAGTAGGGCGTAGGTGAATGGTTTTGCTTTTGCTTAATGAAGCTGCTAGTATTACATTCTAAATCTGTTTTGCGGTTTTTATGTGTGGATGTGTATACACATCTGGACACACATCCATTCGGGGAGTCATACTCTTTCTACATTACGTGGTCATAATATTTGATTATTATAAATCTTTGGTTTTGACCGGAAAGTCCAAAATAGGGGAGATTGAAAACGTGAAGTTTTTGGGAACATATTTATGTTTCCTTATTTAATTTGTCTTCTATTATGGTAAGAAGATTTTGAGACTTTCATGGAGATTTATAAGTATCTTACTTTTATTAAGAGATTGTAATTATGTAAATATCTTTTATTTATGTACATAGTTTTATATTAGGACTAACCTACTAATATTTGATTTCCTTGTGAGTGTGTTATATGTTTTCATATAGAAAAAGGAATCTCACAAAGGAAGAGGTCGATTGCATGAAGATCTTCTCGAAAGGTGCTCTATAAATACAAGGCATTCAGCACAAAGAGAAGTTACACAATTTACGAGAGAAAATCACATTCTTCATAGTCATTCGACATTGTTGTTTTAGGTTGTGAGCTTACATCCGTAACTCACATCTAGGTTTTCATAAAGTTCTCTTGTTTTACTTCTGATTGAATAAGTCCTACTTGGGAAAGGGGAGTTGTTCATATCATAGAAGGTGATTAGAACTTGTTTAGTATTTTCATATTTTAGTTTTTCACTTATTTGTTTTTGTAAGAAACATAAGTTTTTATAGTGAAAAGGTTTTTGGGCGTAAGCCTAGTTTGCTGATCACACGTATCAAGAAGCGTATATAACTCTTGAGTTATTGCATTTTATTTACATTTAATTGTTTTATTCCGCTGCATTATCTGTGGATGTGTGGACAGTTGTGAGACACATCTGTACTCACATCCTTTGCCTATTGCGTGATCCAAGTTTCCTAGCTACACGAAACTTTCATACTTCTCAATCTATCTGTCCCAAAATGACATACTCCTCCGTCCCAAAAAATGAGTCTAACAAATCAAGCGACTTAAACTAAAAAAAAATTGGGGAAGGCGAGAGTACAACAAATCAGTAATGGGTTAAGTCAAGCAAGTGAAACATAGTTCATAAATCAAGTAGTAGAATGAATAAATTGAGCAAGCAATAAAAAATTAACTCACCTGAGTCCGCGAACTCGTTGAGTAAAATCGGTACAGCAGACAAAAGGGTCTCACAGTAAACACCTTGAGGTTTATTAATGGCGATAAACCATTCATCTTCAAATAGGACTTCACTTCTTGTTAGGGTAAAACGACTCGATTTTGAAGATGCCGACATCGCTCTGCTCAATTCTATATCCTTTGATATGGACGGCAATGGCGGTGATAGTGGCACTGGGTAATTAACACCAATTTCGGGTTCATTTTTCGATTTGGGTTTCAGAGAATTGGAGGGAATTTGGTCCGCCATGAATTGAAATCGGACAGTGGAAAGAAGAGGTGGGCGGAGTCTTGATGGAGGAAGAGGAGAGAAGAAGGTCATTATAGTCATTTACGTAGCTATTAAGTGTACCCTTTTAGATTTTAGAGTTGCCCAACCCGGTTCGGACCGCCGATTCCGATTCTGAACCGGCGGTTCACCATCCCGCCATCCCTTGAATCGAAACCGGCCCGATTATTCACGGTTCCGGTTTTCGGTTCGGATCAGTCGTACCGGTTTCGATTTCGGTTTTGAACCGTCAATTTCAAAAAAAAAAAATTGTTTTTTACGGCGGCCGCCCAAGAGGGCCGAATGATTTGGGCGGTCGCCCAAGTGTACAGTTTTTCAAAAAACAGTTAAATTTTTAACAGTTTCTGTTAAGTTTTATAAAAAAGCTAATTTTTTTTTGATAAATAAGGCTATTTAGACTTTTGTTTACTACATACATTTTTTGCAAAAAGTTATATAAAAAAAGTTATGAATTTTGAAAGAAATAAAACTTAACTTTTTTAAAAAATAAACGAAAGTATATAAAAGAAAAAGGGACGGTACCCTTAAATTTTATTAATTAAAATAAAATTTCAAAAGAGGGAGACAACCAACCTTACCCTTTTATAAATAAGGGGGGGGGGACATTTAGGAGCCTTTACCTCAACCTAACTATTACAATTAAATAAAAATAAACCTAATCTAAAGTCTAATCTATAAAATTACAATTAACCTAATCTAAAGTCTAAAGAGCGGCGTAGTTCATTCGGCTTCGCTCCCCGATGTATCTTCATCAAAGGCCTACTCCTCCTCGGAACTACTTCTTTTATCTTGAAGTCGCAGTTCGGCTCTATGCCAATCGCCGAGCAACATTTGATATTCTAAATTATATGGAGACAACCTTGACCTTCGATCGGACAAGACATTTCCTCCTACACTAAATACTTCTTCTACGACGACGGTTGAGGCGGGAGCGGCTAGGATCTCCTTTGCTATCAATGATAGAATAGGATAGTTGTTTGCCCTTCGTGCCCACCACTTTACAATATCAAATTCTTCTATAGGCTCAAAAGAAGTGGTTAAATAATTTTAAAGTTCAACATAAGTGGAGCCACCTCGTTGACGTTTTTGACTTCTAGAACTAATTAAATTATCTATAAAGTTAAAGGGATCGCTATCTTCGTGAGAACTACCACCTACATTTTCACTACTAGGATAAACAATATTATCAAAAAGATCATAATATTCTCTATAAAGTGCATATACAATATTTTTAGTCTTAGTTACAACGTCTTTTGCCTTTGGGATAGGTCTATCTAAAAACAAATCAAAGCCGATGGGAAATAGATTCTTATAATAATAATCAAGTATTTGTTCTAAACCATCTTCTCTTATCCTAGGATCTAATAGTTTAGCTACTAAAAACAATGGGGGAATGTTCAAAAAATATTTTCTTCTATAGGCTCAAACAGTATATTGGTTGGTACCTTCAATTGGCACTTTTGAAAAGTGCTCGGTCATGATGTCGGACCTCCCCGTGGTTCGACCTCCTCGACCTCGGATTTTACCACCACCTCGCGCTTCACTTTGGGTTTGAGTGGTTTGAGTGTTACTCCCTTGGGTATGACCATGACCACCCATTGGAAATGTTGCATCAACTTCGTCATCGCTCAAATCGAGCGTTTCATGTGGTTGTATATTATCACAAATGGAATCATCGGAGGGGAGGGGGGGAAATTGGATGCGTAGTTGGGATATTCTTCCCTTATCGCTACCGCCACCACGAGATGAAAATATTTTTTTTGATGAAAAAATGGAATTATGGAGACTTTGAGACTTTGAAAGTTTGAGATAATATAGAGATTAATTGAGAGTTGAGAGAGAGATTGAGAGAATGAGTAGAGAATTGTGTGAAAAAATGAAGGGAGGGGGAGAGTATTTATAGGTTGGAAAATGAAGAGAAAAAGAAAAAAAAACGTTTTTTTTTACATTTTGGTCCCTAAAGGGTCAATTTTTTATTTTTTTTTTACATTTTGGTCACTAAACAGTCAAAATGACCGTTAGCTAATGGGAAGAGAACAGGCGCCGTCGGATCAGCCAAATCAACGGCCCAGATCAACTAGCAGTTAGATTGCCGGTTCCGGTTCGTGAACCGCCGGTTCTGGTTCACGGTTCCGGTTTACGGTTCATGACCGGCGGTTCACCGGTTTTGGAAAGTACGAACCGTAACCGGACCGGAAAACCGCTGGTTCACGGTTCGGGCGGTTCACGATTCAGGCAGTTCGGTTTTCCTCCAGTTTTGGGCCGGTCCGGTTTCGATCCGAACCGACGGTTCGGGACCGATTGGGCATCTCTATGTACCCTGTAACATAGACATATTTGTATCATTGAATATACACTTTGTAGCCTTCTAGGTTAAGTGATTTGCATCTATACTCCTCGATCTTTATACTTTGTAGGCTTCTAGGTTAAGTTAACTTTATCCTTCTTCTAGGTTAAGTTAATTAATTTGGAGATTTTTAATTGAAGATAAATAATTGAGAATAATTGAGAATATTTAATCTCCTCACTATAAACAAACTTTTCTTTAAATTAATTTCAAATTGTAAATGCCAAATAATGGCATCCAGGTGTAAATATTGGAAAATCTTTTAATTAGATGTTTAGCCAAGGACCCTAAGACCATAAGTGAGATCACAAACCCATAAATACCCAATCGAGATCAGAAATTCCTCAGAAACCCGCTGTAATTAATATACCTAGAATACCCCTCCTTCATATTCCTAAACAGCCGTCCTTTTCTATGTTATTTTATCAAAATTGAATCAAAATGTAGAGTGAGGGATTCGAACTCTAGACCATCCACTATAAATCAAAGTCTTAACCGCTTGGTCAATGCTTTGTTTACGTTTATTTTTGCAATATATTTAATTAGTATAAACTGTGGAGGAAAATCAATTTAAAAAAAATGAGATTTCACAGCTATAAGACCTTTGAATGGTCCTATAGCAAATGGTATATGACCTGGCAACATCATATACAAAGCTATAAGACCATTGGATGGTCCTATAGCAAGTAGTATAGGACCTCACACAATCTTATACCAACGCATTAAGACCTTTGAATGGTCCTATAGCAACTGGTATAGGACTTAACAACATCATATACAAAGCTATAAGACCTTTGAATGGTCCTATAGCAAATGGTATAGGACCTGAGAACATAATATACATAGCTATAAGACCTTTGAATGGTCCTATAGCAAATGGTATATGACCTGGCAACATCATATATAAAGCTATAAGACCATTGGATGGTCCTATAGCAAGTAGTATAGGACCTCACACAATCTTATACCAACGCATTAAGACCTTTGAATGGTCATATAGCAACTGGTATAGGACTTAACAACATCATATACGAAGCTATAAGACCTTTGAATGGTCCTATATCAAGTGATATAGGACCTCAAAAAATCATATACCTATATCAAGTGATATAGGATCATTCAAAATGCATATGTTAAGACTTTATGAAGAACTTCATGAAGAACATATTAACTAAGTCGATAAGAAAGGGAGGAAGGATGTACAGTATTGACAGCATAACACCAAACTCCATGCCACATAACAAATTATTTCTTCCTTTTAGACCGAAGAAGAAGTTTCCTTATCGTCAGGTCTTCTGGAATTCCATGACAGTTTTTACGGCCATTTGAGTTGTTACTATTTGCATTGAGAATTGTTATATAAACCCGTAAAATTGTTGAGTAAACCCTTAACGATAAAATTACAATTATGCCACCGAATGAAACTACTTTTCTACCCCTAATTCATACACCCATTACCCCACCTTTCCCCTCAAGCTTAACCACTCTACCACCCTTCATCCCAACCCACCGTCTCTCTCGAATTCGGCCACCACCATCCCAACTGCCACCACGCAGCTTCGACACAATCCTCCACCCACTATCATTTCTCCATTAAAACCTATTTTCTCACTTTCCAATTCCCAGTTATTCAACATATTAGAAAACCCAGATTTTGCAAAAATTCGGCCAGTAGTGACCGAAATTCAGTTCAGGTTCGGTCACACACGGCCGAAAATATTGAAAAAGTTCGGCCACACCTGGCCGAAATTTTTGAAAAGTTCGGCTCTGGTTTGCCGAATCTGGGTGGTTCGGCTGGGTGTGGACGATTTTTAAGTAAAGTTCGGCCACTGCTGACCGATCAAATCCAAATTTTCGGTTGGTAGCGGCCGAACCACCCAAATTCAGAAATTTAAATGCAATCGAACCAAAAATCGAAATTTCTCACTCTCACTTTAAAAATCAAATGATTTCTTCTTCTTTTCTTTCTCTCAAACTGATTTTCACTCTCTTTCTCTCTCTAAAAATGGTGGTGGGTGGTGTGGGTGAGAGAGAGTAAATGAAAGGGTTAATGGGTGTGGGTGTGGGTGTGTGGGTGTGTGGGTGAGTGGGGTATAAAGGGAAAAGTGGGGGGTTTGTTTTAATTTTTTGGGGTGGTTTTATCGTTACGGGTTTACTCAACAATTTTACGGGTTTATATAACAATTCTCATTTGCATTTAGCCCACTTATGCCCCCTTGGGGTACTATGAATGTAATAGCAGAAAAACATTCTAAACAGCAGAACTTCATTATTCGAGAACAGAAAATCGAATCCAACTGATCCCTCAATCATATACCAGACAACATTCTATTGTATAAAGAACAAATTCGGAGAAATCATTGATTGCACTTGCTTGCATACATAAAACATGCAACTAATCCGATAAGCAAATACATATATAACTGTAAACCATCAATTCAAACATACCCAAAACCACAATTTAAACAAAAATAAAGCAACAAATTATAAATATAATTAAGAGATAACTTGCAGCAAATTATTTAACCAATGCATTAAACAAGCCAATTCAGGAAACAAAATAATTACACAAACAGAGAAAGACAATAATCATAGTACAAATTGATGAAAAGGGTAAACGTACTTGTTAACTGCAGACTTCCCCAGAAAAGCAACTGTCTTCAGACCCCGGTATTCAAATTATCCCAATTCTACTTAGAACAGTATCAAATTACACTGAAAATTCACATTCCCCAATAAATACCACTCGAAACCCAATTCCGTTCAAATTTCGGAAACCCCACAAGAAGAAGGAGGAATTGCGATAATTCGATATAAATCCGATCAAAAGATCGGAACTTTTAATGGCGATTGAAGGAGATGTGAGGGAGAGCTCGGTGATGAAGGGGATTGAGGTAGCGGCGGAACGGGGGCTTGGTCGGAGATGGAGACGTTGAGGGTTGGCGAGGCAGAGAGAGGGCGTGAGGAAGGGATTAGATGGTGAATGGAGAGGAATCCATGGATTCCGTCTATAGAGAGAGAGAGAGAGAGAGAGAGAGAGAGAGAGTGGCCTTCCTTTGCGTTTAGAGAGAGGGAGGGGTAAAATTGGTATTTAGAAATTTTATTTGAAGAGGTCTAATGAATTTTGGGTTTACACGGTATTTTGATCTGGATTTCTCAATGAGTTTGGAATTTTGAATCTGGAATAGGTTTTTATGGGATAAGATCTGGGGATTGTTGTTAAAAAGGAATTTTTCCTTAGATGTTCGGCTAGTAAGCGAGATGAAAACCGTAAAAATTATTGATCTTTTTATAATAATGATGATGTGCTTGACATTGTTTTGTTTCTACTTTATTTTATTTTACTTTACGATTTAGAGTAATGATTCAAATAATGATTATGGCGACTTTTTCTAGGGTACTTTGAGCGAGATTTAAATCAAATACATGATACGGAATTTCAAAAATCCCATAGACACCCCTCATCTCTTATAATTGAATTATAAGAACACTTCGTCTCTTATAATTGAATCATAAGAGTCACTTTTTTCAACAAAAAATATCAAAAATTTCAAATTTACATATTATAACTTTTATAATTGAATTATAATACCAATTCACCTCTTATACTTCAGCTATAAAATATAAAAGACAATTTTTTCAATCAAAAAAATCAAAATTTTCAATTATGACAACAAATTAATCTCATAATTTACAAATTACAGTTCTTATAGCTAAATTATAAGATCAATTGCCCCTTATATTTCAGTTATAAAATAATTTTTCAACCAAAATATCAATAATTAAACTCAAAACAACAAATAATAATAGAAAAGAAAACATAAAGAGATATCCAGTGTCTCTCATATCTTCATTTAATTTCTCCAATATAATCACTCACAAACAACAATTTGTAATTTTTATATGGGCTTTTAGGCTTCGCCTATAATCTTTGTACCTGCGATTGAATACCCAAAACGGGCCCTCACTATCTTTTGGGCCGAGACAGTCCTATCGCCAAACAAACACAAAGGAAAAAAACTTTAAGTCGTTCATCATCTTAGAAAGAGGAAAGAGAATGTTGTTCATCTCTAAGACGCAACGACAAATCGGATAACAGTTGATCTCCTCATCTTGTTCGGTCGTCATCACAATGACGGCTTCTACTTTTGCCTAGAAAATGAATCAATGTTAAGTGACGAGAATGTCAATTTGTGAGGATGAGGGCGCTGCTTTGGAGGGGGTAGATCGGGGACGAGGAAGTTCATCGAAGACCGGCGTTGCTCGAAGAAGGAGAAGAAGTATGAAGTCCTCGGGTTTGGATCTAGAGTTTTTAGAGAGAGGGAGAGAGAGTATGAAGTTTTTTTTAGAGGGAGAAGGGAGAGAAGTCAGATCCAGATCTGAATCTAGGGTTTTTGGAGATAGGGGGAGAGAATGAGTGTGTGTATGTTTAGAGAGAGAGAGAGAGAGAGAGAGAGAGAGAGAAGAGATCAAAATGGGAATAGGAGAGGAAATGACGTGAGGAAGGGATGAGAGGGGAAGCTTAAGGGTGTCAGGGGAATTATAATTTTGGGGAAATTCTTTATTTATTTGAGATTTACAAAATGCGTCTGCTTAAATGGAATAACATCTTAACAGAAGGGACCTTGGGAAATTTTTCCATAATGATTTTGAGTGTAAAATTGAAACTTTTATTAAATTCAAATATAAGTGGCCTACCATATCCGACGTAATAATTAAATTTGACGCATAATTTTAAGGCAAAAAAGAAAAAGAAAAAAAAGTACTTCAATTAATCAGCCTGTGCGTGTAAAATATATTAAGTCATTTTTGTTGCATAATTCATACCTAAAGTGGTCACTTTGTGCAATTTTGGTCACCATGACCAATACCGTGAATATTTTTCTGTTAAATGGTCATGTGATATGATGAGTATTATTTCTTCACCCACTTCTTGTTAGTACGAGTGCCAACTTGTAGCAATATACTATTGTAGGGGTCGAACCACAAGGACTATGTGTATGACCAAGGTAACTCAAACAGTCTACAAAGGCAAGGTAACCAAGGGGGGGTTGGTTTTGATTAAACTAACAGCTACAAAGATCAAGAATTAAAATTAAATCTAGGAATAGCAAGTAAACGAAGAGAGCAAATTCAAATAGAGAGTAAAAACAATAATAACAGAGGATTCCATGGATTGGATTTCATTTAATCACAAAATACTATGCCATTGATATAGAAAAATATATTAATTTCAATCTTGGGTTCAATCACTAAAGTCAATATTGGTACGGTAAGGCCGCCGAATTTCAATCTTTTCATTTCTATTCAATCACTTTTCGCAAATCAAGTCCAAGTGATTAAAAAGAAAAGCTTTAAGTTTTAAAGATTTTATGAACCAAAATCCATTGAGTATCAATCAAGAACACCCATAGATTTCATCATCTAGCAAAAGTCTAAGTCAAAATCCTCAAATCAATATAAGACATTGACACCCAAAAAGTTAAAAGGAAGAAAATAGAAATCAATCACACTTTAATCCAATAAATTTTTATGAAAAGAGCAAAGATGAACAAGACATCAATTAATGAGATAAAATAATCAATGACATAACATAAATGACTAAATTACTACTCAATCCATGAAATTAAGAGATTAGCTACACATATTAAGCATTAAATAAACAAAACTAATTAATAAAAACATAAAACAACTTATCTTGATTGAAGAAAATCACAAAAACCCTAACTTTCTCTCTCTAAGTTCTTGCCTCCCTTTGTTCTTCCCAAAATAAAGGTAACCCTAAAAGAAAAATAACATCTTCTATTTATACTCCCAAAGAGGAACAAGGCTGAAAAGGCTTTAAAAAGGGATAGGCCCAAGCAGGAGGGAGAAAACATTGGAGCCCGGTGGAAATGGCCTTGGCGCTGAGGAAGTTGGCCGGCCAAGTGGCTAAGGGCGACCGCCCATGGAGAAACGGCGACCGCCGTATGGCTTCGGCCTAGACTTGGGCGCTGGCACAGGAGCCTAAGGGCGTTCGCCCATTCGATCTCTTCTCGTTATTTTAATTCCCTTCAAGCCCATTTGCTGAGATATTCCCTCTAGGTCCTCCCAAAGTTTGCTCCGCTCAGAATTTCATCTTTTCTTCAAATAAAATTGCCAAAACTCACCCATTTCCCTGTCTAACACAAACACTAACAAACACAAATTAAAAGCACTTTTTACTCAGGATCTCACAATAAATAGAATTTTAGGGACATAATTTGGATGTATAAAATACATCCATCAAATACCCCCAAACCTATCTTTTGCTCGACCCCGAGTAAAACACAACACCACAAAGCTAAACGATGATTACTAGAAAGCAAACAACAATAAAAAGATTAACCCAAAGTTTTTGCGTTGTCCAAAATGCCATAGATTTGCCAAAAAGAAAGTCTCAGAAACCTCACCAAGAAGACCAAAGATAGGGTGATAGTCATGAAAAAGAACTTCCAAACACATTGAAGCACTCAACCTTTAATTTCCATCTTAGCCGGTAATGTGGAAGTGATGTTGTGGATCATTGTTACCAACCTAAATTCATTTATAGATTCGTTTTGTCATGTTCTAACTCAAAAGAGGATGATGATGCACTACGCATAAGAAAGGTGTCCATAGGCACTCTTGCACAATTGCTAACCCGGTTAACTCATATTGGGGACACGGCTTAGGAAGTTCACGACATTACATCATTGCCTCAATACACAACTCTTCCTTGGTCACTACACAAATGCTCAAAGATAGGGGGACAAGTTGAACAACTAAACATATTATTTGTGTCACGTAGGTACAAGAATGTTTACTCATTCTCGGAGCGGAATTGGTACCAAGGATTTTTATTTTTATTTTTATTTTTTTTTAATCCTTGCCATTTATTTTCTCTTCTTAACATGACACTTATTTTCTTTTTCTTTTTTTCTTTTTTTTTTACATACATAACTTGATACTTGCCCCCTTTACAATACAATACGAGATTTCCTAAGTTGACCAACTCAAGCCATGCCCCAATATTTATTAACCTAATGACTTGATATTAACAATTGTGCAATTATGTTCTAGCAACCCCGAAAATGACAAAATGATCCTATAAAAGTACTTAGGTCAAATGACAAGGATCCGGGAAAAATGAAAGTGGAGTTGTGATGGTGCGACTAAGGTTTAAATAATTCAATGTGCTTTCAATTCCCATCATGACAATACACACAAAAAATAATGGCAACACAAAATACAACTCTCAATCATCATAGACTTCAATGGCACCCACAAAATTTAGCAGAATGGACAACAATTTTTTTTTTTAAATAAATAACACTACTTTAAACTACACTAGCATAATGATAGCATGGTGATAGCAGATAAAGAGCAAACCAATCAAATGAGCACCCACACCCCCAAACCTAAATTATGCATTGACCTCAATGCACGTAAACATGTAAAGTAAAAAGGGCGGGTGTACCTCAATCAATCACTGGGGCGGGGGATACGGAGGAACTTGTTGGCTAAAGTATTGTTGAAGAAGACTCTCTTGGCGGGCCCAATGAGCTTGGGCATCCGCAGATTGCTGGGCCCTCCAAGCTTGGGCCTCCGCCGATTCTTGTGCCCTCCAAGCTCGGGCATCCGCAGATTCTTGTGCCCTCCACGCACGGGCCACCTCGAACTCGGACATTTGCCTTTGATTCATCCCGCTAACTTCCACCCTCAATTCCCCGAACTCCCCCCTTAAATGAGATAATTGAGAGCTCATCTCCACTCTCCAAGCTTCTTCTCTCTCCCTATCGGGACCCTCATCTCCAAACTCGCTTCCCTCCTCCTCACTCTCTTCCTCTTCCTCGACCACTTTCTTTCTTTTAGAGGACCCCTCCCCGCTCGGTTTTGGGTGGCTCTTCTCTACAAAAGTTTTCACATTGATTATTCCCGGACACTTCAAATCCTTATTCACTCCCCCTCCGGTCATATTCACTTTCCCTTTAGCACACAAAGCGGTGATCAACAGGGGAAAGTTGAAGTTGGACTGGCTTAAATTACCCGCCGTTCGCTTAATTTCATCATGAATGACCCGGCCGGTATCAACATATTCCCCCTGCCATAACAAATGCAAAAGCAATGCACGCTTCCAGTTCACTTCATGATCATGCCCACTCGGCAAGATCCTGTCACAAATAAAGCGGTGCAAGAACTTCAAAGACCTGTGCAGATCACACGACTTTGCCACTTTGCCCTTTGCCACCACTTTTGGGTCAAGAGTTCCAAAAGTGGGAACAATCAAATCCTTCATAGTCGATTTCCAATTATTTTTGTTGACCGTTTTCAACGCTTTAGTGAATTGACATTCCCTAGTTGGAGTGTCACTTTCCATTTTGAAAAACTTGTTGATCGTCTCCACAGAATAATCAACATTTTTGCTCCTGACTCGGGATTTCTGATCGTCCCCCAACATTATTAGCTCAGCTGCATTTGCGTAGAATTCTCTCACCAAAACAGTAGACCCGACATTGACCAGCTTGGCTCCGAGATGTTGCCATTTATATGTCGCCACAATGTCGTCAAGGTCCATTCCGGTAAAATCAAATCCCGGCTCAACATTCATCTTGACCGTCTCCCATGACCCGAAATGGTCCTCGGCCATAGCTCCCACAAATTTCGATTTATCCCTAGGGGGAAGACCCGGGGGAATGGCTTTGCTAGCTTTTTGCGATTTACTCATGTTGTTTACCAAGTCCCAGCAAATAAAATGCAAAGAGAGGGAGAAATTCAAGTCTTACAAAGATTCGCCGGAAAAAATTGCCGGAATTTGGCCGGAAAAATCGCCGGAGTGGAAGGAGATGACCGGAAACAATGGAGTTCTTCAAGAGCACACCCAACCCACAAAAATCGCCCACCAAGTCTTCAATTTTCGAATTAAACCACCAATCAATCTTCAAAAACCCTAACTTAAAAATTTTTCAAATTCCTCTTCACATCACCCACACTAATCATGAAATGGTCTTAAAAGCTCAAGGATAGAGGCGGATTTGGGTGGAGAAGCAATTTTTGAGGTTTTAAAATGGTGATTTGAGATGGAGATGTCGTGATTTTAGAGAGATAGAGAGGTGGGTTTTGGTGTTTTTAGTGAGAGAGAGAGAGCTGATGAGTGACTGAGAGGAGAGAGAGAGTGAAACGCCCAAGGGTTTTGGATAATTTTGACCGGTCAAGAATCCAAGGGCGACCGCCCATGGAGAAACGGCGACCGCCGTATGGTCTCGGCAATGGGTAGGGCGCTGAGTAGTGGCTAAGGGCGTTCGCCCATTGGGGCTTGAGTGGGGGAAGGGCGTTCGCCCATTGGGATTTGGCGCTCGCCGTATGGCCTCGGCCTACCTATTGGCGCTGGGGAAAGAAGGTTGGGCGTTGTGAATACCCCGTCCCGATGCAACGCGCATTCGGAAGTTTGAAATAATTAATCATATAATGTCGAATCGAAATAGGATATTCATTTAGTGACACTCGCTTTAAACCATATTAAAATATTAGTCTAATTTTGAGAGTCGCCACGCCACTTTGATATAGCCCAAAGCTTTGAAAAAAAGGCTAAACAGTTAATTGGGTTCGGGGGTCAAGTTACAACAGAAGAAGAAACGCTATCACTCCTATTGCCCGACGGATCGGTCTTTCTAGCATATGGGGTGTTGGTTGTGTGCGGTGTTTACAGGAATAGATAGAAGAAACGGGATCATGCATAAGGAGGAGGGGAGAGAAAGAATTAATTAATGATCACACCCTAGAACCTTTGAGTTAGGCCCTCGGAAGGTGCACTAATCAACGTTCATCCTTGGGGGATTGTTGATCATGGGACAATTATAACTAAGGTGGAAGGAAAGAAATAGTTCCTAGATCCATTGGGTTTCTTAGGGCGAAACCTTAGATCATCCTCGGCTATTACATATTTAAATATATTAAAACAACCCTAAATCTAGCATATATGACATAAGCAAGAAATAAAGTAATTAAAATATACTAAGCATGCAAACAATAATAATAATAAAGACAATAATAATAAAGAACAAAAATATTAAAAAAGAGTCTTACCAATTGTAGCAAGACTTTGAGGTCGAATCTAGGGCGATTCGAAGAGAGTAAGAAAAACTGTGGGTAAAGCAAGTGTAATCTCGCTTCTCCCGAGTAAATTGTGTGTTGAGAATGGGAGCCGGGCACACTTATTTATAGTGCTTCGGTACTTGGGCTGGGCCAACTGAAGGGTCGATCGGCCCTAAAATAAGGTTCGATCGGCACAAAAAATAAAGGGTCGATCGGCCTTAATTTAAGGTTCGATCGGCACTTAAATTAAGGTTCGCGGCGCCGATAAATGGTCGATCGGCACAAGAAGGAAGATTCTCGCGGCAAAGGGACAATGGTCGATCGGCACTTCTTTGCCTTGAATTAATGCTTGGCCCAATTTGTTTCTCTTGGCCCAAATTGCAACAACTTGGCCCCAAATTGCAACAACTTGGCCCCAAATTGCTTTAGAACTCTCGGCCACCATTGCATACAGTGCTCGGCCAAATACATGCAATGCTTAATGCTTAGTTTTATTTTGTGTCAATAAATATTCGTTTCGTCCCGCGATTTTGCAAGCCGCACTTTGACCACTTTAATGACTTCTTTTGCATTTCGCTCTTTGGAATTTTATCTTTCATTTAATCCCAGGAATTTTTATATATCAAATTCGTCCAAAATTTCCATATTTCCCGTTTAGTCCCTGAATTTTCATAAATTCCAATTTGGTCCAAAAAGCTTCCAAATGCCAATTTAGTCCCAAATTTTCCCGAATTGCGCTTCAGTCCCTGTACTCATTAAAACACTTTTTCGGACCGGGTACTAACAATAGCCCTCGGCGACGCTTCTTGTAAGACAAGTGGGGTCGACGATAAAAGAATAGGATCCGTCCCGAAAAAGGGATTTCAGTGAGGTAAGGAAAGTGACTCATGGATGTGAGGTTTTTGGACTTGAGCTGAGTCGCAAAAGGATGACCAGGTAGGTCGAGCGGCTGGACCCACGTCGGGCTACCTACGTATCCCAAAAGGAATCAAGCCAAGTCGTAGTTCGAAAACGCGGGCGTTTAGTACCCGATAGTGGCGGACGTGCAGCGTCTCAAGCCAAAGATGCGATTTGTGGCAAGGCTTTGAGGATCGAATCTAAGGGCGATTCGAATAATATTGAGAGATGTACGGAAAGGAGAATCAAGTATAGTCTTGCCTTCTCCGTGGGAAAATATGTTGTGTGTGGAAAGGAAACTCAAGTATAGTCTTGATTTTTCCCTTGAAAATTGTGTGTGATGGAACAAATCAAGTGTAGTCTTGATTTCTCCGTGTGAAGATATGTTGTGAGATAATGTGTGGAAAGGAAATTCAAGTATAGTCTTGATTTTCCCCTTGAAAATTGTGTGTGATGGAACAAATCAAGTGTAGTCTTGATTTCTCCGTGTGAAGATATGTTGTGAGATAATGTGTGGAAAGGAAATTCAAGTATAGTCTTGATTTTCCCCTTGAAAATTGTGTGTGATGGAACAAATCAAGTGTAGTCTTGATTTTTCCCTGTGAAGATATGTTGTGGAAAGGAAATTCAAGTATAGTCTTGATTCGCATACTGAGAGAAAGTGTATGGGGCAATGTGGGAAAATACTGTGTGGGAATCAAAAGCCAAATATTTGACTGTCCGGGGAGTCACCCAAAGATTTGACTGTACGGGGAGTCACCCAAAGATTGGATAATTTTGACTTCTGAAATGCGGGACGGACCCTTTGAAGGTGCGGGACGGACCCTTTGAAGATGCGGGACGGACCCTTTGAAGGTACGGGACGGACCCTCTGAGATACAGGACGGATCTTTTGAAATGGAGGATAGACCTCTGAAATGCGGGACGGACCCTTTGATATGCGGGACGGACCCTTTGAAATGGAGGATAGACCTCTGAAATGCGGGACGGACCCTTTTGAAAGTACGGGACGGACCCTTTGAAGATGCGGGACGGACCCTTTGAAGATGCGGGACGGACCCTTGAAATGGAGGATAGACCTCTGAAATGCGGGACGGACCCTTTGAGATACATGACGGACCTTTTGAAATGGAGGATAGACCTCTGAAATGCGGGACGGACCCTTTGAAAGTACGGGACGGACCCTTTGAAAGTACGGGACGGACCCTTTGAAGATGCGGGACGGACCCTTTGAAGATGCGGGACGGACCCTTTGAAATGGAGGATAGACCTCTGAAATGCGGGACGGACCCTTTGAAAATACGGGACGGACCCTTGAAATGGACGGATAGACTTTCAAGATGCGGGACGGACCCTTTGAAATGGAGGATAGACCTCTTTGAAAGTACGGGACGGACCCTTTGAAATGGAGGATAGACCTCTAAAATGCGGAAAACTGTAGCTGCCAAAGGACTTAGGCTACTGTTTACTGATGAAGAATAGTTGTGTGAATTGATTGGGATTATTATGGCTTCCCGAGCCGAAGAACCAAGCGATTAAAAGATTGGGATAATCATTGCTAAGGCTTAGAGAGGAGTCTTGTCTCCTAGGCTTAAGGCTAGGGTTTTAGAGAGGCATTTGTCACCTAGGCTTAAGGCTAGGGTTTAGAGAGGTATTTGTCACCTAGACATGAGGCTAGGGTTTAGAGAGGTATTTGTCACCTAGGCTTGAGGCTAGGGTTTAGAAGGGTATTTGTCACCTAGGCTTGAGGCTAGGGTTTAGAGAGGTATTTGTCACCTAGGCTTGAGGCTAGGGTTTAGAAAGATATTTGTCACCTAGGCTTGAGGCTAGGGTTTAGAAGGGTATTTGTCACCTAGGCTTGAGGCTAGGGTTTAGAAAGATATTTGTCACCTAGGCTTGAGGCTAGGGTTTAGAAGGGTATTTGTCACCTAGGCTTGAGGCTAGGGTTTTACATTTGCGGTAAGTCTAAACAAGGCAGTTTGAGCGGAAAGGTTATTGGTTTAAACTAGGCGAGGCCGAGTAAGTGTCGATGATAGAAGGTGGGATTAGGTAAGTTTGATGTCCAGAGATAAGGGCCGAGTCATCTTGAGAGTCACAGAGATACGTTTTTGATAGATTTGAAGAGTTTGAAAATTCGTGGAGACCAAAGAGTGATTTTTGTAAACAAGGTACCAAGGAGGACAAAGATTTTGAAAGCATGTTTATTTGATAAAGAGGCCTTATGATTAATCATGTTTCTAACTAACTCAAAGAGTTTGCCACATGCTGATCTTGATGACAAGGGATGCCCTTCATGCTAGATATGATTTCATTGGAGCTCCGATTTTTGTTAGAGCACATAGTCGACCCATTTTTGTTGAGGGGAGCCCCAATGTTTGATGAAGTGACCTTGGCGAAGTCCCAGTTGATGATGAATGGCGAAGCCCCAGTTGATGATGCAAAGCAAACCTGAAGGGAATGGCGAAGCCCCAGTTGATGATGTAGAGCAAACCTGAAGAGAGCCCGAGAGAACAAAACAAAAGCCCCGCTTTGGAGAGATTCAATGCATCCCTATTTGCGGACATAGTCATCTTGCGGCCACGGGGGCGACCCCTCGTTTCGAACAATGGTCAATCAGTCGCTGGACAAGACTCGGAAATGTATATGTGCAGGGGCGCATTTTTCGAAGGTGGGAATGGATCCCGAATTCGTGTATGACACTCTCGCTTTTTGGGTTTGACTCTTTTGGGAGAGTATAAGCATCACCAGGTGTGGAAAAGTGTATGGAAGCCCCTGCTTGACAGAAAGACAATGTTTGGCTCTATTTTCCTATGATGTAGAAAAAGAAGACTTGTCGAGACATTTGAAGAATTTATTTTATTCAGAATTACATCTTGATTGCTCGTGAATGGACCACACTGATTGGTTTATCAAATTCCAATTATATGAGTAAACAAATAATGACTGTTTTGATTAGAAGCTGGAATTGGGCTTGTCTTTAGAAGGAGTAGGATGTTCCGTTGTTGCTTGCTGCTCTGTTCGGTGGTAATTGTGGTGCGGGCTGCCGTTGCATTGATCTGAAAAATAGAAAAAAGATTGGGGTGGAAGAAAAGGTGGGAATTGACTGATTATAACCCAAAGATTTTTTCATTCCTTCAAGTGAAGATTCTTTGTTCCTTTGTTCTCGCAAGCCGAGGGGAGTAGTCCCTGGCGCATGTCTCCTTGCTTTTACCGGAGTGCCGCTGAGAGGCACGGATGCGAAGCCCCAGTGAGACTTTTGCAGACAGTGTTTGAGGAGTCGAATGAACGAATTTCAAGGATAGGACGAGTTCCCAAACTTTTGAGAGAATATGTAATATGCTCACGTAGGATAACAAGTGACTCAAAAATCTGAATATGCATTTCTTTTAAATAATCTTTTGAGAATGCCATCCGGTAGCGGTTGTAGCTGGTTTTTGGGTTGCGATCGACCATTGGATGATGCTTAACATGACCTCTTAAAGTGAGAGGTCGGCTGGGCCATTTGCTGAGAGGTTGGCTTGAGGGATGTGTTTGGAATTTCTAAGGTGAAGGGGTTTTCTTGTTGCTGCTTCTTCAGAACCTCTAAGAGTGAGGTTAACTTTGATTTTGATAAGGTCAAGGGTGGTGGTGGAATCCTCTAAAAGTGAGAGGATGGACTTTGGAATTGGTTTACGGGATTTGTCCAAGAGGGAATTTTTGTTGCTTCTTCTCGCGAGTTTGTTGTGATTTCAGCAGGTAACTTGATCACGATAGGACCTTCACTTGATATCTCGTTTTCACAATCTTTAAGATGGGAGGTTCACTTTGGAGTGAGGGATTTTTTTTTTTTTTTTTTTTAAAACACCCTCTTATCGAGAAAAGCCTTCGGATTTGTTTGCTCGCGATAGCCCCTAGTGTATGCCTTAGGATGCGTTTACCTTTTCCCTTTTTGGCTTGGAGGTGGTCTCTTCTTTTGTGAGTCGAGGGAGCCCCTTGTCTGAATTTCTTTCACATTCCGCCTTTTTTGAGCTTGGAGGTGATTACTTCCTTTGTGAGTCAGGGGAGCCCCTAGTATGAGCTTCTTCCTTAGGGTTTCAAAACTTGTCGATCTTGAAATGAAAGGGTATTATTTAGTGAGGATAAGATTATGGCTTCCTATGGTGAGAGGTTTAAACTTCAATTGCTACTGGATAGCATTCTCAAAAGAGTATTTAAAATAAATGCAAACTCAATTAACCGACTTATTAAGTAAGGCAGAATATATTCGGACCATAAGAAAGATATGTGAGCATATTCAATGAAAGCTTATCGATCGAATGGAAAATCAGAGGAGACGCGAGATTGGGGGGTTGGTGAGCCCCAAGTTGATATTCATGCAGCACTTGTGAAGGATAGGAACAACTCCTTGCATCTTCTTTAAATTGCAGTGGCGTGAGCAGCTATTTTCTGATGATGAGCAACAACGGTCTTTGTGCTTGTCTTGACCATATGGAAAGGAGGTCAAGTGGGGGAGAGTGTATTTGGGGAAGTGTAGGCTCGAGGGAGCATAGGGGGAGTGTACAAGGAGAGGGTCTGGCGATAGTGTATGGAAAGTATATGGTGGAGTATGGGAAGAGTGTATGAGAGAGGGATGTATAGAGATGGTGTATATAAGGAAGGGACGGTGAGTTGTTTACTCCAATCAAAGCATTCATTCATTGTTTACTTTATTAGCCGGTGGGTTAATCAGTGAGATCAGCAATCAAGTGATAATTATAAATAAAACAAATTCTTCTTGAAAGTAATGCAAGATTATGTCTCAAGTCTAGAGAGAAAAGAAAGAAAGACTCTTTTATTATTGAAGCAACTAATCTAAAGTGGACATTACATATCAACGCCCAAAGTGGAAGTAAGAAAGACACACTAGAACCTACAAGACTGAATGAATCTAAATCCTTCCATGAAGTACGAGGGCTTCTTCATCAATGAGGCCTTGGTTGATCAAATTTTGAATCAAGCGTTGTAGCTGCTTACAGTTGTCAGTGGTATGCCCAACGTACTTGTGGTATCTGCAAAACTTGGATGTATCCAAGTTAGCTCTCGGATTAATAGGCTTGTAATTCTCGAGCGGCTTGGTCAAACTCTTTTCCACCAAAATGTCGAAGAACTCACCCACAGGCATTCCTAAGTCATCAAAATGTTCCTTGTTGATCTTCTTCTCGGGTATTGGTGCCTTTAATTGGTTGGTGGCCACAGCAAGCATCCTGAATGAGAAATTCTGATATGTAGGACCATAAGGGGAACCATAAGCATGTGGATGATAGGGACCCCGGAATTGAATAGGAGGAGGAACTCTTCTCAAGTATTCCTGAATGTAAGACAAATTGTGCTGCTCAATTTCATGCATGTCTTTGAGGAGGTTGATCACTCCCATCCTCATGTTTGAGACTTCTTTGAGGGCTTCAATGCTTTTCTCCAGAGACATGATGCAGAATTCTGTAAGAACGTACGGCGGAGTCAAGCCAATGAGTTGAATTAGATTCATAATTAATCTTAAGGCATCCTTGAGAAAATATTTGACCTCCACAATTTTGAGTTTGACCGGGCTGAAGTTGCCTACGTAACCCTTACCATTTAAGATACGAGTCTCAGGTCACCGTAGTTCGAGGGGGCCCCGATTGATGATACAACCAGGGTTAAGTTTAGAGAAAGAGAGAGGATGAATGTAAAAGAGTCCGTTTGGTGAAAAAAGGAGAGGAAGATGACTCGATCCTTGGTCAAATATAAGTGAGGGTGATCTAGACGAGCTAATCGGACTTGGTAAGTTGGCTTAGGTAGGCCCTAGATGGTGGTTTGATCTATATGGGTCGAGAGAGGTTTGATCTAGGTGGGTCTATGGATGGTTTTAAGGTTAAGGGAGCAAACTGCGGATGGTTCAAGAGATAAGAGGTAGAACTTTGAAGGGTCCTAACTTGAAGGATGTAGACCGTGGGTGGTCAAAGGTAGAGGAATGGACCATGGATGGTCCAAGAGACGAGGGGTGGACCTCGAAGAGTCTCAGGTGGAAAGGTGGACCTTTATTGGTCCTAGATAGAGAGAGTGGACCTCGAAGGGTCCTAAATTGAGGAGTGGACCTTGAAGGGTCCAAGAGAAGAAGAGCGGACCTTGAACGGTCCAAGATATGAGGAGTGTGGACCTTGAAGGGTCCAAGAGAAGAAGAGCGGACCTTGAACGGTCCAAGATATGAGGAGTGTGGACCTTGAAGGGTCCAAGAGATGAGGAGTGGACCTTAAAGGGTCCAAGAGAAGAGGGGTGGACCTTAAAGGGTCCAAGAGAAGAGGAGTGGACCTTAAAGGGTCCAAGAGAAGAGGAGTGAATCTTGAAGGGTCCAAGAGAAGAGGAGCGGACCTTGAACGGCCCAAGATATGAGGAGTGGACCTTGAACGGTCCAAGATATGAGGAGTGGACCTTGAACGGTCCAAGATATGAGAAGTGGACCTTGAATGGTCCAAGATTGGGAGAGTGGACATAGTATAGGAAGAGCACCACGAAGGGTCAAAGAGTGGTCCAAGATAGAGAGACTGATCCTAGAGCGGTCCGCAGTAGAGGGTGTGGACCTTGAAGGGTCCAAGAAGTAAAGAGCGGACCTCGGAGGGTCCTAGAAATGGAGAGTGGACCTCGGAGGGTCCTAGAAATGAGGAGCGGACCTCGGAGGGTCCTAGAAATGAGGAGCGGACCTCGGAGGGTCCTAGAAATGAGGAGCGGACCTCGGAGGGTCCTAGAAATGAGGAGCGGACCTCGGAGGGTCCTAGAAATGAGGAGCGGACCTCGGAGGGTCCTAGAAATAAGGAGCGGACCTCGGAGGGTCCCAAAAATGAGGAGCGGACCTCGGAAGGTCCTAAAAATGAAGAGCGGACCTCGGAGGGTCCTAGAAATGGGGAGCGGACCTCGGAAGGTCCTAAAAATGAAGAGTGGACCTCGGAAGGTCCTAAAAATGAGGAGCGGACCTCGGGGTCCTAAATGAGGAGCGGACTTCGGAGGGTCCTAAAAATGAAGAGTGGACCTCGGAGGGTCCTAGAAATGGAGAGTGGACCTTGGAGGGTCCTAAAAATGAGGAGCGGACCTCGAAGGGTCCTAGAAATGAGGAGCGGACCTCGGAGGGTCCTAGAGATGAAGAGTGGACCTCGAAGGGTCCTAGAAATGGAGAGTGGACCTCGGAGGGTCCTAGAAATGAGGAGCGGACCTCGGAGGGTCCTAGAAATAAGGAGCGGACCTCGGAGGGTCCTAAAAATGAGGAGCGGACCTCGGAAGGTCCTAAAAATGAAGAGCGGACCTCGGAGGGTCCTAGAAATGGGGAGCGGACCTCGGAAGGTCCTAAAAATGAAGAGTGGACCTCGAAAGGTCCTAAAATGAGGAGCGGACCTCGGGGGTCCTAAAATGAAGAGCGGACCTCGGAGGGTCCTAAAAATGAAGAGTGGACCTCGAAGGGTCCTAGAAATGGAGAGTGGACCTCGGAGGGTCCTAGAAATGAGGAGCGGACCTCGGAGGGTCCTAGAAATGAGGAGCGGACTTCGGAGGGTCCTAAAAATGAAGAGTGGACCTCGAAGGGTCCTAGAAATGGAGAGTGGACCTCGGAGGGTCCTAGAAATGAGGAGCGGACCTCGGAGGGTCCTAGAAATGAGGAGTGATTAAGCATTTTATTTACAAAAAAACCCTTTATTTTTTTTTATAGAACCTACTCTTGATTGGAAGGGATACCCCTTTTTCGCAACTAACTAAAGGTCCTAAAGTGGTGGATCCTAACGATTAACCGTCTCATATAGACATTTAATATGATATTTATGGAGAGTACTACAGACCTATGATAAGACAAGATCTTTTAACAAGCACTCGACCTTACATGGCACATCCTTTAAAAGGAAATCAAATTTTTTGTGCTCTTTTCTCTCTATAGATCTTGACTTATCACTGATTCGTAGTGACTCAACATAAAGACCTTATTAATTGTATACCTGAAAAAGCTAGTCAAACCAACCGGTCACAAGGAGTGTATTCTTAGCAAAGTGGGTGACACAAGGGTTAGATTTCAGGTTCCCACCGTGCAGCCGAAGCGCACTGATGAGTGGATGGCCAAGTGAGACTCGGAAGGGAGGCAACATGATCACCACACTTCCCGCACTTTGGCTTCTCCGAAGGGTTAAGGGGTAGCTGTGCAGTGTGACACGGACTCTAGTGGTAGTGTGAGGTAAAAAGTCTAATTCTTTTTTTTTAAGGAAAAAAGAGAAAGATTTTTTTTTTTATGAGATGCATGCATGCAATGCAACAGTTAAGAATAGGAGAAAAAGAAAAAGGAAGTAAAATACAACACCATACAAGAAAACGAAAGTCTGACCCACTTAGTTTGAAAAAATTTCAAAACAGTCCCCAGCAGAGTCGCCACTGTGAATACCCCGTCCCGATGCAACGCGCATTCGGAAGTTTGAAATAATTAATCATATAATGTCGAATCGAAATAGGATATTCATTTAGTGACACTCGCTTTAAACCATATTAAAATATTAGTCTAATTTTGAGAGTCGCCACGCCACTTTGATATAGCCCAAAGCTTTGAAAAAAAGGCTAAACAGTTAATTGGGTTCGGGGGTCAAGTTACAACAGAAGAAGAAACGCTATCACTCCTATTGCCCGACGGATCGGTCTTTCTAGCATATGGGGTGTTGGTTGTGTGCGGTGTTTACAGGAATAGATAGAAGAAACGGGATCATGCATAAGGAGGAGGGGAGAGAAAGAATTAATTAATGATCACACCCTAGAACCTTTGAGTTAGGCCCTCGGAAGGTGCACTAATCAACGTTCATCCTTGGGGGATTGTTGATCATGGGACAATTATAACTAAGGTGGAAGGAAAGAAATAGTTCCTAGATCCATTGGGTTTCTTAGGGCGAAACCTTAGATCATCCTCGGCTATTACATATTTAAATATATTAAAACAACCCTAAATCTAGCATATATGACATAAGCAAGAAATAAAGTAATTAAAATATACTAAGCATGCAAACAATAATAATAATAAAGACAATAATAATAAAGAACAAAAATATTAAAAAGAGTCTTACCAATTGTAGCAAGACTTTGAGGTCGAATCTAGGGCGATTCGAAGAGAGTAAGAAAAACTGTGGGTAAAGCAAGTGTAATCTCGCTTCTCCCGAGTAAATTGTGTGTTGAGAATGGGAGCCGGGCACACTTATTTATAGTGCTTCGGTACTTGGGCTGGGCCAACTGAAGGGTCGATCGACCCTAAAATAAGGTTCGATCGGCACAAAAAATAAAGGGTCGATCGGCCTTAATTTAAGGTTCGATCGGCACTTAAATTAAGGTTCTGGCGGCGCTGATAAATGGTCGATCGGCACAAGAAGGAAGATTCTGGCGGCAGTGGACAATGGTCGATCGGCACTTCTTTGCCTTGAATTAATGCTTGGCCCAATTTGTTTCTCTTGGCCCAAATTGCAACAACTTGGCCCCAAATTGCAACAACTTGGCCCCAAATTGCTTTAGAACTCTCGGCCACCATTGCATACAGTGCTCGGCCAAATACATGCAATGCTTAATGCTTAGTTTTATTTTGTATCAATAAATATTCGTTTCGTCCCGCTATTTTGCAGTCGCACTTTGACCACTTTAATGAATTCTTTTGCATTTCGCTCTTTGGAATTTTATCTTTCATTTAATCCCAGGAATTTTTATATATCAAATTCGTCCAAAATTTTCATATTTCCCGTTTAGTCCCTGAATTTTCATAAATTCCAATTTGGTCCAAAAAGCTTCCAAATGCCAATTTAGTCCCAAATTTTCCCGAATTGCGCTTCAGTCCCTGTACTCATTAAAACACTTTTTTCGGACCGGGTACTAACAGGCGTTCGCCCATTCATTTTTTTTTCTTCAGACTTAGAATTTCTGCACATCACCAAACAACAACCCAAGCATCATACCCATTTATTCGCAAAAATGACCTTAACAAAACTGAAAGACATAAATTTGGAACATGACACAACATTTTAAATTTTCCTACTCTAACTAGCTATTACTACAACTAACATTACCAAAAATTTGACCGCACCGAAGTTGCCTACGTCCCCATTACAATGAGCGGACTACTCATAGAAACGGGCTCAGGTCACCGTAGTTCGAACCCTTCCCCTCAATAAATGAGAGGAAGACACCATTTGACTCGATTTTTTTTTTAGATAAAAAAATACTACCACCCCCAAACCTAAATATTGCTATGTCCTCATGGCATAAAAACCAAAAGAAAGCAGAATTCAAATTCGGGAGGGGATGCAATGAAAAGTAAACAACATAAAATAAAAGACTGAAATTAAAACAAAAAGCAATTAAAGTCATACCATGTTGGGGTGCCTCCCAACAAGCGCTTTATTTTTGGTCGTTTAGCTCGACGGCAAGCCCAAGAGAATTAGTTGACCCCTTCCGGGTCAACAAGATCCACCAATTCCTCATTAATTGATACCCATTCAAAATAAGGCTTCACGCGATGGACATTCACCTTGAACAAGTTACCGGTTCCCAAATTTTTGAGCTCCACCGCTCCGTGTGGAAAGATCGTCACCACCTCAAAAGGACCCGTCCATTTGGACTTCAACTTTCCGGGGAAGAGTCTCAACCTTGAATTGAATAGGAGCACCTTTTGACCCAACCTCAATTCTTTCGGCCTCAAGTGTTTATCGTGGTATCTCTTGGTGCGCTCCTTGTAAGTCTTGGCACTAGCATAACTATCTTGCCTCAACTCATCCAACTCGTTCAAAGTTAGCATTCTTTCCTCTCTCGCCGCATCCAAATTCATATTGAGCTCTTTGATGGCCCACCAAGCTCTATGTTCCATTTCCACAGGCAAATGGCATTCCTTCCCATATACAATTCGGTATGGGCTCATTCCAATGGGAGCTTTGTAGGCGGTTCGGTAGGCCCATAGTGCATCATGAAGCTTGATGGCCCAATCTTTTCGGTTGGGTCGAACCGTCTTTTTAAGAATGGCTTTGATTTGCCGGTTGCTCACTTCAACTTGCCCGGATGTTTGAGGATGATAGGCGGTGGCAAGCTTGTGGACCACCCCATATTTCTTCAAGACC
The DNA here is from genome assembly GCA_022495995.1 of Adenophora triphylla var. japonica. Taxonomy (NCBI): domain Eukaryota; kingdom Viridiplantae; phylum Streptophyta; class Magnoliopsida; order Asterales; family Campanulaceae; genus Adenophora; species Adenophora triphylla. The sequence continues at coordinate 668,460 of JAFEMH010000291.1, read as the reverse complement.
TTGTTGAAGAGCCGGTTGGTAAAGTGAGTACCTTGATCGCTTATGATTGCCTTTGGAACTCCATACCTACTAAAGATGCATTCACAAACAAACTTTGCAACCACTTTAGCATCATTAGTTCGGGTGGCAATAGCTTCCACCCATTTAGAAACATAATCAACCGCAACAAGAATATACACAAAACCATGGGACGGGGGAAATGGACCCATAAAATCAATGCCCCAAACATCAAAAATATCAACAACAAGATTATAGTGTTGGGGCATCTCATTTTTCTTACCAATGCCACCGGTTCTTTGACACCTATCACATCTTTTGCTATAATGAAAGGAGTCCCGAAAAATTGTGGGCCAATAGAGTCCCTCTTGGAAGATTTTCCTCGCGGTCTTTTGGCCACTAAAGTGACCACCACAATGGAGGTCATGACAAAATTTAAGCACACTTTCTTGTTCATGTTCAGGAACACACCTTCTCAAAAGCTTATCGGGACAAATCTTAAACAAGTAGGGGTCATCCCAAATGTAATTCTTCACATCCGACCTAAACTTTCGTCTTTGGTCTTTTGTGGAGTGGAGTGGCATCAAATTTGACACAATATAGTTCACTAGATCCGCATACCAAGGCTCATGGACATTCAAGGCAAGGAGTTGTTCATCCGGGAAGTTCTCATTCACCGAAATCACTTCTCCATTAATATTATGAAAAGCATGGTCCTCTAACCTAGATAAGTGATCCGCCACTACATTTTTGGACCCTTTCTTATCTCTAATTTCAATATCAAACTCTTGAAGCAAAAGCATCCATCTTAAAAGTCTAGGTTTAGCATCCTTTTTGTTAAGCAAGTATTTCAAAGCTGCATGGTCCGAGTAAATGATTACCTTAGACCCTAGCAAGTATGACCTAAACTTTTCTAAAGCAAACACCACCGCAAGAAACTCTTTCTCGGTTGTGGTGTAGTTTAGTTGAGCATCGTTTAAGATCCTACTAGCATAGGGGATTACATGAGGTAATTTTTCCACTCTTTGTCCCAAGACCGCCCCAATGGCAAAGTCGGATGCATCACACATAAGTTCGAAAGGATGAGACCAATTGGGACTAGAGAGGATGGGAGCACTTGTCAACTTTTCCTTAAGCGCATTGAAAGCATTCAAACAATCTTGGTCAAAAACAAATTCGTTATCCTTGGCAAGTAGGTTACATAAAGGCTTACAAATTTTTGAAAAATCTTTTATAAAACGCCTATAAAAACCCGCATGCCCAAGAAAGCTCCGAATTCCTTTGACCGAAATGGGAGGGGGAAGTTTAGCAATAACATCTATTTTAGCTTTATCTACTTCTATCCCCCTACTTGACACAATATGCCCCAACACAATCCCATGTTTAACAAGAAAATGACTCTTTTCCCAACTTAGAGTCAAGTTGGTTTCACAACACCTTTTTAAAACTGAAGTCAAGTTCTTGAGGCAACAATCAAAGCTATCTCCAAAAACGGAGAAGTCATCCATAAACACTTCAACACACCTTTCAATCATGTCGGAAAAAATGGAGGTCATGCACCTTTGAAAGGTCGCCGGTGCATTACAAAGCCCGAAGGGCATCCTCCTATAAGCAAAAGTACCAAATGGACAAGTAAAGGTGGTTTTGGATTGGTCCTCGGGAGCAATGGGGATTTGGTTATATCCCGAGAAACCATCCAAGAAGCAATAGTAGGAGCGACCCGCCAACCTTTCTAAAATTTGATCAATGAAGGGCAATGGGAAGTGGTCTTTCTTGGTGGCGGCATTTAACTTCCTCAAGTCAATACACATCCGAAGACCCGTCACTTCCCGGATTGGAACCTCTACACCCTTGTCATTTTGAACAACCGAGATTCCACCTCTCTTGGGCACCACTTGAACCGGGCTTACCCATTCACTCTCGGCTACCGGGTAAATGATACCCGCATCTAAAAGTTTAAGCACTTCTTTTCTCACCGCCTCCTCCATGTGAGGGTTCAATCTCCTTTGCCTTTCCCTAGACGGTTTTTCCCCTTCCACAAGATGAATTTTATGCATGCACATTGAGGGACTAATTCCCTTGATGTCTTTCAAAGTCCACCCTATGGCCTCTTTGTTCTCACGGAGCACTATTAGCAATTGGGCCTCTTGTTCTAGGGTTAAGTCCGAAGCAATGATTACGGGAAGGGTCTCATTCTCTCCTAGGAAAGCATATCTCAAGTTTGAAGGGAGTGTTTTTAACTCAAGGATTGGGGGAATTTCAACCGATGGCGCCAACCTCTCATTGAAGTGGCCTAGGGTGTGATATGGGCCATCACAAGGATGATGTTCATCGACCTTATCTTCAATGGCCAACAAGTAGGAACCCACATTATCCCTATTATTCTCACAGCCATTCAACAATCTCTCAATTTCCTCACAATCTCTATCATACCACATAACCTCATTGACACACTCTTCAACTAGATCAAGAAAGTTAACCGAATTCTCATCATCTATGGGGTTATGCATAGCATCATAAACTGAAATTTCAATTTTCTCATTAGCTACCGCCATAGACAATGTCCCATTTCCTACATTTATGATGGTGTTGGTTGTGGCCATAAAGGGACGCCCAAGCAAGATGGGTGAATCACGGCCATTACCTACACTCATCGACATTTCTAACACAACAAAATCAACAGGAACAATAAGAGAACCCACTTGAACTAAAACATCCTCCACAATGCCTAAAGGTCTCTTGATAGAGCGGTCGGCAAGTTGTAAGGCCATTGTGGTGGGTTTTAGCTCGGGCAAACCCAACTCAAGATATATGTAATGAGGCAACAAATTGATACTAGCACCAAGATCTAGAATAGCCTTCACCTTATTTGAATCCCCCAAAGTGATGGAAATTACAAAGCTTCTGGGGTCTTTCAACTTAGGTGGAAGACAATGTTGTACCACGGCGCTAGCATTTTCTCCCGTTAAAACTTTTTCATCTTCCCATACTTATGTTTCCGAGAATTGATTTCTTTAAAGAACTTGGCATAAGCCGGCACATTTTTTATGACATTCAACAATAGAAGGTTGATGTTCACCTTCGAGAACATGTCCATCAAATCTTTCATTTATTGGTCCATCTTGTTCCTTAAAAATCTCCCGGGAAACGGTACGGGAGGTACATATGCATTGGGAGTTGGAGAAGTAGCAATGGAATTTTCCCCCAATTCATTTGTACACTTATCCTCAACACAAACTTCATCATGTATGTCATTAGGGGAGGGGGAAGAAGTAGGAGAAAGTACCTCCTCACCTATTCGTTTTCCGCTCCGAAGTGTGATTATCGCCTTCGCTTGATGTCATTGGCTTGGAAAAGTTCCGGGCTTGTGACTTTGGAGGGCCTCCGCCAATTGACCAATTTGGGTTTCCAACTTCTTAAGGGCCGCATCATGATTCTTAGATGCTTGTTGACTTTCCTCCCTCATTTGCTCCATGGCAATTTCCCATGGCTCCTTCTTTTACTCATACGATCCGGAGGGAGGTTGTGGGTTGAGAGGCTTGTTGTGTTGTTGTTGTTGTTGATTTCCTCCCCATGAGAAATTTGGGTGATTTCTCCACCCCGGATTGTATGAGTTGCTATAAGGATTATTCTGAGGGGGCCCTTGCCCATATCCTTGATGGCCATGGTTGAATTGAGGAGATCTTTGGTCATATCCTTGATTGCATTGCACATACCCACCTTGCATGGCATTCACCTGTTCATTACCAAACATCGGACCATTTGGACAATCATGAGTAGCATGGGAATTTCCACAACCATAAGCACAACTATCATTAATTACATTAGCATTTGAAGAAGAAGCACCTTGCATAGACAATTTATCAATTTTTTTGTGTCAAAATGGCCATCTGCCTAGCAATATCATCATTAGAATTCAACTCATGCATGCCTCTACCCCTAGTACCCTTTTGTTGAGAATTGGCTCCCAACATTTCAAAAAGCGATTGGGTCTCATCCGGGGTCTTGTAGCCTAGATTTCCCCCAGCCGCATTATCCACCATAGTTTGATTCGTGGGATTCAAACCATCATAAAAAGTTTGGTGTAAAATTGGCAAGGGAAAGCTATGATGGGGGCATTGCATAAGAAGCATCTTAAATCTATCCCAAGCCTCATGAAAGGCCTCTCCCGGGTCTTGTTGAAATGTAATGATTTTTTGTATAATGCTTCCTAAAAGGGAATGAGGGAGATATTTCCTAAGAAAAGCATCATGCAATTGTACCCATGTTGTTATGCTAGTAGGGGGAAGGTACATCAACCAATTCTTTGCCGCCCCTTTCAAAGCAAAAGGGAAGCACTTGAGTCTTAATTGCTCTTCGTTGACACCCGCTCGTCCCGGAAAGCCTGAAACGGTCATGAGATATTCTTTTAAAAAGCTTAAGGCATCCTCGGAAGGGAGCCCATAAAAGTTAGGCAACATGCTAAAATATTGCCCTTTTATCTCATGATTCTTTGCCGCTTCGGTGAGGACAATGCAAGAGATGGCGGTGTCAACCTTTGGTCTAAGAAAGTCATTCATGGTCGGGGGTACCTCTTCCGCCATTTCAAAATTTTCTTCTTCTTCCCTGGTGGAAGAATTACTCACCTCAAAAGAATTGCTACCTTCACTTAATTCCTCAAAAAGCCCAGAAATTGAAGTATCCGACTCCGTTTCGGAACCACGAGTAGGAGTTAAGCTACTCTCAAATCTATCAATGGAGTTGTTTGCTTGAGCCAACAAGGGGTTCAAGGAACGACGCCCAAACATAAACTATCCAAACTAACTTGTTCAAGACCACAAGTCCCCGACAACGGCGCCAAAAACTTGTTGAGTATTATTTCTCCACCCACTTCTTGTTATAAAACCCTCGCAAGTACGAGTGCCAACTTGTAGCAATATACTATTGTAGGGGTCGAACCACAAGGACTATGTGTATGACCAAGGTAACTCAAACAGTCTACAAAGGAAAGGTAACCAAGGGGGGTTGGTTTTGATTAAACTAATAGCTACAAAGATCAAGAATTAGAATTAAATCTAGGAATAGCAAGTAAACGAAAAGAGCAAATTCAAATAGAGAGTAAAAACAATAATAACAGAGGATTCCATGGATTGGATTTTATTTAATCACAAAATACTATGCCATTGATATAGAAAAATATATTAATTTCAATCTTGGGTTCAATCACTAAAGTCAAGATTGGTACGGTAAGGCCGCCGGATTTCAATCTTTTCATTTCTATTCAATCACTTTTCGCAAATCAAGTCCAAGTGATTAAAAAGGAAAGCTTTAAGTTTTAAAGATTTTATGAACCAAAACCCATTGAGTATCAATCAAGAACACCCATAGATTTCATTATCTAGCAAAAGTCTAAGTCAAAATCCTCAAATCAATATAAGACATTGACACCCAAAAAGTTAAAAGGAAGAAAATAGGAATCAACCACACTTTAATCCAATAAAATTTTATGAAAAGAGCAAAGATGAACAAGACATCAATTAATGAGATAAAATAATCAATGGCATAACATAAATGACTAAATTACTACCCAATCCATGAAATTAAGAGATTAGCTACACATATTAAGCATTAATTAAACAAAACTAATTAATAAAAACATAAAACAACTTATCTTGATTGAAGAAAATCACAAAAACCCTAACTTTCTCTCTCTAACTTCTTGCCTCCCTTTGTTCTTCCCAAAATAAAGATAACCCTAAAAGAAAAATAACATCTTCTATTTATACCCCAAAAGAGGAACAAGGCTGAAAAGGCTTTAAAAAGGGCTAGGCCCAAGCAGGAGGGAGAAAACATTGGAGCCCGGTGGAAATGGCCTTGGCGCTGAGGAAGCTGGCCGGCCAAGTGGCTAAGGGCGACCGCCCATGGAGAAACGGCGACCGCCGTATGGCTTCGGCCTAGACTTGGGCGCTGGCACAGGAGCCTAAGGGCGTTCGCCCATTCGATCTCTTCTCGTTCTTTTAATTCCCTTCAAGCCCATTTGCTGAGATATTCCCTCTAGGTCCTCCCAAAGTTTGCTCCGCTCAGAATTTCATCTTTTCTTCAAATAAAATTGCCAAAACTCACCCATTTCCCTGTCTAACACAAACACTAACAAACACAAATTAAAAGCACTTTTTACTCAGGATCTCACAATAAATAGAATTTTAGGGACATAATTTGGATGTATAAAATACATCCATCATGATAATTCACATGACTTTTTAAAAGATAAAACAAACCCTTCCCCCAATTTCTTTACAAACTCGTCTTCTTACTACTCTAGTCCTCCTCCTCCTTCTTCTTCATCATCTACAATTCTCCCTCCCACCCTCTCTCATGACAGCCGCTCTCCCTCTTTTCTCCCACATCCCATCAAACCCTAAATTGGAGGTGACAGATGTGTAATGATTTAGGGTTCTTATCAGGTTTGGGGGTGACTGTTATGTTTGGAGTATCCAGATACGACATCGTTTCGTGACACACTAATAAGTTAGCTAGCTAACAAGGAATATGCGCTTTTTACCTTATTAGTACGACGTCGTTTTTAGCTTTGTTTAGGATTCCTTTTTCTGTTACTTGAAACATTGTCATTTAAAGGAGAGAGAGAGATAGAGAGAGTTGGCCATTGCAAATTGTGAGCACCCCAACCCGGAACCTAACGCGTGTCCCGAGCTTGAGAAGCCCAAACTAAGAAAACCCATCTTAAATTTTTAAAAACTTTTATTTCACCTTACAAGAAAACCAATTCTCAAATTGCCAAAATGAATCAACTAATAATATCTCCACTTGGAGGAATTTCAACAACAACTTCAATAAACCATAATCTGATCAATTACATCGAAAACCCCCAAATAACTTTATTTTACAAAAGAGTTTTATATACAACTTTCCAAAAAAGTAATACTTAATAAATACTCCCAGACAACCTACTCATTACATAACCTGACAAGTCCCAAAAGCAAAAGTCCACACTCTTATCCCCGGCCTCACCGGTTCAGGTCACATGTCTCAGCACAATCTAAAACAGTAAAAGGGGAAGGGGTGAGAATAAATCTTAATAAGCTATTATGAATGCAGCAAGATGCCAAACAAGATGTAACACATCAAAAGACATATCCACATAATAAGAGAGGCTCCCTGCCGCCAACCGTCCCACACCGGTTGGAAAAAACGACCAGCTCATCATGAATATATCACAACACATAAGTATGATAAAGTAAAACTTAGAAGGATACTGAGCCAAGGTTTTATCTCCAAAAGGATATACACATCCGAGCAGCAGCAACAGTTGATGAAGCGGTTCTGGAACCATAAACAATAACAGTACCATAGGGATTCTGACACACAGTCATATCCCCAGTGAAACTAGACCATCTACCTCAAAAGGAGATGCTAGCCCACTAATCCCACACAAGGGGGACAAATCCGAATTACCAATGTATGAATTATAATGAACTTGGCTCGGTGCCATTATAATTCCATAACATTGCCCAACAAACAAATACCAGCTGGATTTTCATAACTAAGCACAGTAATAACATACTTGCTTAACCAAATATTGTATGATCCAAAGTAGGGATACATACCACAATAGCATATCATGAAGATAGCAATACTATAACAAGTATTCAACATATTAGCACAACGGCTATAAATCCTTGTTTCAACAAGTACAGTTTAGGAATTTCAAAGTAGGGAATCCTACAACAATAGAATATCATAAAGATAGAAATACTATAACAAGTATTCAACATATTAGCACAACGGCTATAAATCCTCGAACCAATCCCAAAACAATTTAGGAATTCCAAAGTAGGGAATCCTAGCATTTATATCGGAATACATCAATGAGTCCAAAATGTGTAACACATAAGGTCTACACATTTACTATAACAATCCATGTTACAATATCATCCATAATAAGAAGTATCACAACTTAGAGTTCAAGGATGTCAAGTATTTCCACATACTACAATAAGCACACCACAATAGTAAAATAGAATATCTGGAAATGATCATTACAGATTTAGTTTATAAAACCAATTCCATTTGAAAGATCACCTAAAAATACTCAATTTGGACTCTTGAACTATCCAATTTCGAGTTCGTATGAATTACTTATTCATTTTATAAGTTTAACCGGTTTTGAAAATGGTTTACTAAGCCCTGCTGCAAAAAGAGACATTCTGGGAACAATAGTTATACTTTTAGCTTATAAAAATATGTCCATTGAAAAGATCTTGAAAAATTATCTAAAATGGACTCAAGAAGCACTCAATTCCGAGTCCGGGTGAATTAAATATGAATTTCACAAGTAAGCGCAATTTTAAGAGTCATGGACATCAAGTGTTCCAAGCTACTTTATCCCCATTTTTAACTAAACCCACGTACTATTAATGTCTTCTACTCAATTAATTTCCACTTCCTTCCATTCCCAAGTAAATAACTTGATCAAATTCACCAACAACAAGTATATTATAAGAATCCATTTATAAACACACATATGAAGATACAAGGAAAGGAATTGTAACAACTTGCAACTCACAAAAGTCAATCAAACTTATTTTTCATTTATTCTAAAAATCCAAATAAAATGTTTCCAAAACTCTTTCATCACAACTAGAATATATATGACCAAACCTCAAATTAACCATTCCAACCCATTTCAAACTTCAAGGAAGGGATTCTAATTCACCAAACACCCACTTAACAAACCCACATACTAGAAATTTCCTTCTTGCTCATTTAGGTCCTAATTCCTTTCATTCCCAAGTAAATAACTTGACTAAATTCACAATTACTCTATACCATTCTTCTTTCAATCTTAGATCACCATTTTATACCCAAAATCAATTCAACCTTGACTAAACTTTTTCTACTCAATTAACATTATTCAAAATACCAAAAATCCTTTTCTTTCAACAAGAGATTCAATAACACATAAATTGAGCAATTATTAGAAGAAAGTCATAATAACTTACAAAAAAAATGATGCGAAACGAAATCTTTATTTTTCGGGCTTGATGCGCTCCCCTCACCGCCACAATCAAGAATATGCAAACGGATTGTAAAATGGAAGGGAATTGAATTTATTAAGAATTTTAGAAGGATAAGATGGGAGGGAGGTTTTCCATGGAGAAAATTTGAGAAGAATGAAGAAGATGATTGAGAGAATGGGGAGGTTAAAGAAGGAGGTGAGGGAAAAAGTAAGAAAATATGGCCTCCCATGCTCTCCCTTTGACTAACATAAATAATTAATTTAACTTTCCACTTAAGCCCCTCAAAGTCTAAGAAAATACATCTAACACCTCAACTTCTATTCTTTACACAAAAACACCTCACCCACTCATAATATTTTATTTATTTTCACTTGTTATGCTTCACCCAAAATACTTTATCCTATTTCCAATTAAATCATAAAGCTTTAAAATTATTTCACAACCAATTAAAGACATAAAATAAGCACATAAAGTCAACCAATAATATAAAATGCATATAATAGGATGCTAAAATAGTGCCTAGGTTTAGGGTCGTTACACTCACTCCCCCTTAAAGAAAATTCGTTTCGAATTTTAAAAAGACTTACCTTAAGAATCAATTAGCAAAGGTTACCTCTCACACATTTCAAATTACAACTTTCAAATAGTTTCCTCAATGGCATGATTCTTCTATACATCTCACAACCCGAATACTCTAGAATTTTGATTCCGGACTTGCGATGCTAATAACTCTCAATGGTTCTCCCACGTAAGTCAAATCCGCTTAATCATCATTAGTTGAAGGACTCCATACAAACGAGGGATCATGCAAATGATTTTTCCATACTAAGCTTCATACAGTACCCATTTTAATGCTAAACTGAAAACTACTATTATACGCAAACTCGCTAAGATTAATTAAACTTTTCAAGTTGAAAGGAAATCCACCAAAATAACTTTTCCGGATGTTATAAAATAACGCAATTAAAGTCTTTTAATAGTTCCAACCATCACTTTGGCCTATTGATCACTTCCTTTTGAGTAACTAAATTCTTCAAACCCTTAGGATCGGCAACAATTTCAAATGGAGCTTCAAAAAGATAAGGTTCCTACTTAAAGAATGCAACACAATTGCAGCCACTCTCGAGTAGAGGATAAGAAGATTCCACTTTATCTAAGTCAACTTCCTCGAAGTATACGCTATTACTTTCCCAATTCTCATAATATCACAACCTAATCCTCCTTTAATACGCACTTAAAATTCACAAAGTCCTCGCATCCACTAGGTAAGGTGAGGATCAGATCTATAGTCAATCTATTCTCCATCTCTTATCCATATGGTTTACCCTTATTACATTCTACACCATTGATATATCCTTCCGAGTTAACTAAATCGACAATTTTACAATTCTCAAGAATCCCTTGATAATCCTTAGGTACCTCTTGCCAATCCAAAGACTATAGACTCAATTCTCGTAAGAACCATGGTAACATCCGAGCTTAAGACTATAGAACCCAAAATTTGAAATCTTCTCGAGTCAACTCACATTTGCTAAACTTCTCAAACGATGAATTCCCACTAAAGGCAAATAATACAACTCACAAATGATCTTCATGATCCTCTCGTAACTTTAATTAACAAAGAGGTCATCAATCATAATTACCATAAAGCCATCAAGATAAGGATTAAAAATTCTGCTTATCATACTCAGAATCAACACATGAGATACTTTGATGGAAACACAATTACCATCTACTCACAACTAGCACATAAAATTTTTGGAAGGACTTCTTATGCAAGTCTAACACACACCAAATACCCTTTACACTTTTTAACCAAATTTTCTGGCTTTAACGCATATATAACAAAATTACCACCTAAGGTTTATCTGTATCAAATACCTATATAAGCAAATTAGGCATAGAAAAGGAGACTCATTTCTTATGATAGTCTACCAATGCACAACAACTACTTACCCATCAAGGTCAAGTATATCTCAAAATCATAAATTGGTAATCATACCAAATCAACTGGCAATACATGCTCAGCCATAACCACATCACCATCGTGGTAAATCAAGGGATATTCGAGGTACTCTCTCATAAGAGCAGAAACCTCTATCACATAAAACAATCTCAAGCAATGTATGCCACATAGAAGCAAAATGCTATGCCAAACATAAATGATATGAAACATGATCTGTAAAAATATGACCTCTTACTTCTGAGACAGGTAATATACCTCTAGTGATCTCTGAGGGATCTATCTCTTCTAGACCCGAAACACATACCCGAACTTAGACCTTCCCTTTTTGGTTTCCCTTCATTATCTCCTTTGGTACCACCGCTTTGTTGTCCACCCAGCTGACCGCTGCATTGAAGCTCGACCCCGCTGCAACCTTGGGCAATTCCTCCTAAAGTGCCCCATCTCTCTACTCTTAACACACATGTCTTGCTTACTCCAACACTCATCTTCAATATGCCCAACCTCTTGCAAAATTTACAAATCATCCCATACTGTTTGGATATTGTCCTAGACGAAGAAGCTACAACAAGCTCCCTTCGCAAACTCCCTGAAGTTGAAGTCCTTGATTTTTCCCTGGTGATTTTGGATCCTTGTCCTAGATACTTTGGTTTATTTCTAATCCCACTTTCGGATCTTCCACGATTTTCCTCAATGTCATTCTCGACCTTATATGCTCTATCTATGGCGGTCTGATAATTGATGAAGTTATCAATCAATAATTTTTTCCTAAAATCATTCCTCAAACCTTTACAAACTTATGAACTCTTCTCGCTTCATGTGATACCAAATGAGGGCAACACCGAGCCAATTCATCAAACCAGACTGAATACTGATCCACCGTCATGTTCCCTTGTTCTAGCCTCAAGAATTCGATCTCCTTCTTGTCCCTTGTAACCATTGAAATGAAATAATCCTCGAACTGCTGGGTGAAATTACCCCAAGTCAAAGAAACATGATCCACCAAGTTCCAGATGATTTCTAACACTTTTTGTCAACAATCAAGTTCATATGCTCAATCTCATTTATACCCTTAACATTATTATATACCATATATACCCAAATTCAACAACTACTATACTCTACGTAGTCCATTTTCATTATGAAGTCCCAATTAATCCCACATACTTCCTCTAAGCCATATAACATGGATAATTAAGAATCATATCATTTTCATTCCAACTATCACAACAACAACTTTACAAACTTAGGAAACTTCATTATAAGGTACCCGAACAATACCACATACTTACTCTAAGCCAATTAAACACAACCATTTTATCACCCTTTTCTCTACTACTTTCAACACTCTATTACAACCTTTCAAAACCCAATTAATCATGTACAAAAATCATAAAATTCATTTATCTCTCATAATTTCCCAAAATATTAACATACTCGTTCAACAATCCATTTTCCTTCATTATCTGGAATTCTTCGCTGTCATCATTGCTTCCGGCCATTAGAACAAACTCCTGCATCAAACACTCGACGTCAATTACCACACACTCCCTCTTAGTCTAGACATCTACCCTTGACCTCTAAACTAAGCTCTGATACCAACTGTAAGCACCCCAACCCAGAACCTAATGCATGTCCCGAGCTTGAGAAGCCCAAACTAAGAAAACCCATCTTAAATTTTTAAAAACTTTTATTTCACCTTACAAGAAAACTAATTCTCAAACTGCCAAAATGAATCAACTAATAATATCTTCACTTGGAGGAATTTCAACAACAACTTCAATAAACCATAATCTGATCAATTACATCGAAAACCCCCAAATAACTTTGTTTTACAAAAGAGTTTTATATACAACTTTCCAAAAGAGTAATACTTAATAAATACACCCAGACAACCTACTCATTACATAACCTGACAAGTCCCAAAAGCAAAAGTCCACACTCTTATCCCCGGCCTCACCGGTTCAGGTCACCTGTCTCAGCACAATCTAAAACAGTAAAAGGGGAAGGGTGAGAATAAATCTCAATAAGCTATTATGAATGCAGCAAGATGCCAAACAAGATGTAACACATCAAAAGACATATCCACATAATAAGAGAGGCTCCCTGCCGCCAACCGTCCCATACTGGTTGGAAACAACGACCAGCTCATCATGAATATATCACAACACATAAGTACGATAAAGTAACACTTAGAAGGATACTGAGCCAAGGTTTTATCTCCAAAAGGATATGCACATCCGAGCAGCAGCAACAGTTGATGAAGCGGTTCTGGAACCATAAACAATAACAATACCATAGGGATTCTGACACACAGTCATATCCCCAGTGAAACTAGACCATCTACCTCAAAAGGAGATGCTAGCCCACTAATCCCACACAAGGGGGACAAATCCGGGTTACCAATGTATGAATTATAATGAACTTGGCTCGGTGCCATTATAATTCCATAACATTGCCCAACAAACAAATACCAGCTGGATTTTCATAACTAAGCACAGTAATAACATACTTGCTTAACCAAATATTGTATGATCCAAAGTAGGGATACATACCACAATAGCATATCATGAAGATAGCAATACTATAACAAGTATTCAACATATTAGCACAACGGCTATAAATCCTTATTTCAACAAGTACAGTTTAGGAATTCCAAAGTAGGGAATCCTACAACAATAGAATATCATAAAGATAGAAATACTATAACAAGTATTCAACATATTAGCACAACGGCTATAAATCCTCGAACCAATCCCAAAACAATTTAGGAATTCCAAAGTAGGGAATCCTAGCATTTATATCGGAATACATCAATGAGTCCAAAATGTGCAACACATAAGGTCTACACATTTACTATAACAAGCCATGTTACAATATCATCCATAATAAGAAGTATCACAACTTAGAGTTCAAGGATGTCAAGTATTTCCACATACTACAATAAGCACACCACAATAGTAAAATAGAATATCTGGAAATGATCATTACAGATTTAGTTTATAAAACCAATTCCATTTGAAATATCACCTAAAAATACTCAATTTGGACTCTTGAACCATCCAATTTCGAGTTCGTATGAATTACTTATTCATTTTATAAGTTTAACCGGTTTTGAAAATGGTTTACTAAGCCCTGCTGCAAAAAGAGACATTCTGGGAACAATAGTTATACTTTTAGCTTATAAAAATATGTCCATTGAAAATATCTTGAAAAATTATCCAAAATGGACTCAAGAAGCACTCAATTCCGAGTCCGGGTGAATTAAATATGAATTTCACAAGTAAGCGCAATTTTAAGAGTCATGGACATCAAGTGTTCCAAGCTACTTTATCCCCATTTTTAACTAAACCCACATACTATTAATGTCTTCTACTCAATTAATTTCCACTTCCTTCCATTCCCAAGTAAATAACTTGATCAAATTCACCAACAACAAGTATATTATAAGAATCCATTTATAAACACACATATGAAGATACAAGGAAATGAATTGTAACAACTTGCAACTCACAAAAGTCAATCAAACTTATTTTTCATTTATTCTAAAAATCCAAATAAAATGTTTCCAAAACTCTTTCATCACAACTAGAATAAATATGACCAAACCTCAAATTAACCATTCCAACCCATTTCAAACTTCAAGGAAGGGATTCTAATTCACCAAACACCCACTTAACAAACCCACATACTAGAAATTTCCTTCTTGCTCATTTAGGTCCTAATTCCTTTCATTCCCAAGTAAATAACTTGACTAAATTCACAATTACTCTATACCATTCTTCTTTCAATCTTAGATCACCATTTTACACCCAAAATCAATTCAACCTTGACTAAACTTTTTCTACTCAATTAACATTATTCAAAATATCAAAAATCCTTTTCTTTCAACAAGAGATTCAATAACACATAAAGTGAGCAATTATTAGAAGGAAGTCATAATAACTTACAAAAAAAATGATGCGAAACGAAATTTTTATTTTCCGGGCTTGATGCGCTCCCCTCACCGCCACGATCAAGAATATGCAAACGGATTGTAAAATGGGAGGGAATTGAATTTATTAAGAATTTTGGAAGGATAAGATGGGAGGGAGGTTTTCCATGGAGAAAATTTGAGAAGAATGAAGAAGATGATTGAGAGAATGGGAAGGTTAAAGAAGGAGGTGAGGGAAAAAGTAAGAAAACATGGCCTCCCATGCTCTCCCTTTGACTAACATAAATAATTAATTTAACTTTCCACTTAAGCCACTCAAAGTCTAAGGAAATACATCTAACACCTTAACTTCTATTCTTTACACAAAAACACCTCACCCACTCATAATATTTTATTTATTTTCACTTGTTATGCTTCACCCAAAATACTTTATCCTATTTCCAATTAAATCATAAAGCTTTAAAATTATTTCACAACCAATTAAAGACATAAAATAAGCACATAAAGTCAACCAATAATATAAAATGCATATAATAGGATGCTAAAATAGTGCCTAGGTTTAGGGTCGTTACACAAACCATGTGCTCTCATCTTGATTATATTGTTGTAATCGCCATTTTCACGACGTTTACAGCAATATAAATTCTCCCCTCACCCACTCTAACTTTAATTCTGTTCTTAAATAGGGATTTATTTCCCAAATATCCTTAATCAATTATAGGATTTCTGAGCTGGTCATAACAAAACTGGTATCAGAGCATTTTCGATCCTGAAGTAGCCCGGGAAAACCATGGTGAATACTCGTATATGGGTGCGATGGAATTTAACCTCAAATCTATAGAAGAAAGATTAAATGGACTCGAAGGTGTTTTGGAGACCAAAACAACTGAACTAAAGGAGGAAATATCAGTGCTCAACAAAGATGTAGAAGAGGTAACTCGTTTGCTGCTGGAGATGAAGTCCAATAATGGCAAGGATAAGGTTGATGAAGTTGGACGAGGCTTGAGAGGAACCAGCAGTACTGGTTTAATCTTAGGTGTTTCACCAAGTGCTCGTAAGGAGATCCCAGTTGCTGAGAAGAATAAACAAGGTTAAATATGGAATGAAACTATTCACATTGATGATTCTTTTGTTGCTGTTAAGGGTTCTAATTATGGTCATGAAGTTAGATCTGAAAGGGGAATAAATGAAACCTATAATAAACACCTTAAATTGGAGTTTCCAAAATTTTCTGGTATTGATCATAGAGGTTGGATCTACAAGTGCCATAATTTTTCAAATATAGGGATGTTACCTTGTGTGATAGGTGGAATTGGCTACTATGCATTTAGAAGGGGGTGCAGAATTTTGGTATCAAATCTTCTCTGAGGAGATTGATGGCAGTGCATGGGATAATTTTGTTGATGAAGTAGCTACTAGATTTAGACAACATGCTTATCAGAATGTTGAAGGGGAGTTTGCCAACTTGCAGCAATTGAACTCAATTAGTGAATACTAGGATAAGTTTGAGGAAATGAGAGCAATTGTGAAGGTTGATAACTCTGGCCTTAGTGAAAGGTTTTATGTGAAAAATTTCATTAAGGGGCTCAAGGAAGAAATCAGATATAGGGTACAATCTTAGTTTCCACCCACATCAACTCACGCAATCAATCTAGCTAGAATTGAAGAATCACATTGGGATGTGTCAGCAAAAAAAAATCAAATCCGCAACCTTTAAACCCAACTCAGCCTATTCCACATACAACACCATTCCAAAAACCACCGCCTCAGTACCTCAATATTCTGCCAAAGTGAATGCTAATAGCAACAAGTATTCAACATATTCTTCACCTTCCATTAACCAAAGAGCCGACACCTTTCCATCTGCCAAGAATACCATTCCATCTTAGATGAATTACTCGATGAATTACATGGTTCCAAATTCTTCACCAAGTTAGATTTGAGGTCAGAATACCATCAAATCAGAATGAGGGAGGAGGATATTAGCAAGACTGCTTTCAAAACTCACCACGGTCATTATGAGTTTAAGGTAATGCCATTTGGACTCACTAATGCTCCAGCTACTTTCCAAGCTCTTATGAACTCAGTGTTTGATGATTTCTTGAGGAAATTCCTATTAGTTTTCTTTGATGATATATTGATATATAGTCCCACAATGGAGACACATGTGAACCATCTCAGACTAACACTGAATAGAATCAGAGATCACCAATTGTTTGTGAAAAAGAGCAAATGCTCTTTTGGGAGTAAGAAGGTGGAGTATCTTAGGCATATAGTTACTTGTGAAGGGGTAGCAACTGACCCATCAAAGATTGATAGCATGTTAGGGTGGACTACTCCCACTAACATCAAAAGCTTGAGGGGGTTCCTTGGTCTAACGGGATACTACAGAAGGTTCATTAGGCACTATGGGATCATTAGTAAGCCATTGACCCTACTTTTGCAAAAGAATTCCTTCCACTAGAACTTAGAAGCTGATAAGGCTTTCCACACACTGAAGCAAGCTATGATCACTGCCCCAGTTCTAGCCATGCTTGACTTCTCAAAGCTGTTCATCTTGGAAATAGATGATTGCCAAAATGGGTTAGGTGCTGTCCTAATGCAGAAATGAAGACCTATAACTTTTATCAGTAAGGCTTTAGGCCCAAAATACTTGGGATTATCAACATATGAGAAGGAGTTTCTAGCGATCCTATTAGCTATAGAGAAGTGGAGATATTATCTTTGTGGGCAGAAATTTCAGATAAAAACAGATCATCAAAATCTGAAATACCTCATGGATCAGAGGGTCAACGGTGGCTTGCAACAAAAGGTGATATCGAAGCTTTTGGAGTATGATTACACTATCACTTACAAGAAGGGGTAGAAAATAAGGTGGCTGATGCTCTGTCCAGGATACATGAGGGAACATAAGTGGTGGAATGTCAAGCTATCACTATAGTACAACCTCAATGGGTACAGGAAATCATTGGAAGATGGGAAGGCGACTCTAATATACAAGAAATCTTAGAAGGGGTACTGAAAAACAATGAAAGATTTGCTGAGTATACTCTATGTAATGGGGTGCTGAGGTATCAAGGAAAACTGGTCATTGGAAGCAAGGGAGGACTAAGGGAAAAGATTGTGAAGGAGCTGCATCATACTCCTCTGGGGGGGCTACTCAGGCATTCAAGGAACAACAAAGAGAGTATCTCAACTTTTATTCTGGGTAGGTATGAAAAAATATGTTCAGGATGTGATTAGTCCATGTGATGTCTGTCAACAAATAAAAACTGAAACTATCCATCCTGCTGGCCTTTTGCAACCACTACCCATTCCTACCAGACCTTGGACTGACATAGCTATGAATTTCATAGAAGGATTGACAACCTCCAATAATTTGGATTGAGTCTTAGTGGTGGTAGATAGACTTACCAAATATGCCCATTTCATACCCCTCAAACACCCATACACAGCTTACATTGTGGCAAAACAATTCTTTGATCATATTTATAAATTCCATGGCCTACATGTTACAATTACCTCTAATAGGGATAACATATTCCTAAGCCAGTTTTGGCAATCTCTTTTTTCCCTACTAGGCACCACCCTAAACCTAAATACAGCCTGTGAGGACCCCGACCCATAAACTACACGTGTCCCGAGCTGGAGCGTCCTCAAACTAACCCAAATTTCCTAAACTTTTTAAAACTTCGATTTAACTTACAACTTAAACATACTGAACAAAACCATTTCCAATTAACTTCATTCCTTTCTACATGGAAGGAAGAGTTGAATAACTTTTCAAAGTAACAACCTACTTTAATTACAAAAGACTTTATTTATAATGTAGAAACTAAGTTTTATACCCACCAACTCCGTAGAGGAATTATACCAAAATACATTTTCTACGCCAACCTATATGTACCCCGACAATCCCAAAATACCACGTCTGAACTCCTTTCCGTCCTCACTTGGCCGGTCCGCCTGTCTCAGGATCTAAACACATTAAAGGGAGAGGGGTGAGAATAAATCTCAGCAAGCTATTATGAATGCAGCAATATGCCAAATAAGATGCAACACATAACAAGTTTCATACAACACATTTGAAAAGCTGTAAACACCTTCCATTACCTTGGTTTACCTTTTCCCGTCTGAACAATAGTCGTACAACATTGGGTATAATAATACTCCAATCTTAGGTGAGCTGCTTAAGCAATACTCACATCTTATAAGACCCGTTTTTCAGGGAACCATATAAGATAGTAGCAACTCTGTAAGGCTTTTAGCTCACTACAGATGCTATAACCCCAACCTGTGGCCACAGAAGGGGACGGTCACAGATATAACATAATCCGATCACATTAGGTCACACTTCCATAATTGATCGTATTATGTTATACCCCCAATATCAGCTGATTAACACATTATCAAGCACATAATAGTTACTTGAAATATAATCCACAAAGGGGATAAGCAACATAGCAACATGGTAAAATATACTCATGTTCAACCAATATCATAGTGCAACATTTATGTAACACACTAAGCATAATACCAACCATGAATATGTACTCAAGTGAAGTAACAAAGTATCAGCAATTAACCACAATTAGATAATATTCAATAATAAATGATCTCTATAAGGATCCAAGTTAACTTTACCAAGTGAAAGTCATTACACAACCTCAAATAACATTAATAAAAGTTCACAATCTACTTCCCAAGTTCGAACCACATTGGTGAAGTACGAATCAAGCTTAACAACCATTTTTCGAACAATAATCCATGTTACAAAGTCTTTATAGAGATTCAAGCTAAATTTATCAAGTTGGAGTCACAATGCTTAAGTGGCCCAAGTTCTACTTTAATCTAGGTTGAGAAGGGTTGATTCATATCCTAATTTGATTAGGTCCCATTAATTTATAGTGGTTAGGAGTCATGCCACTAGGTTGTTGGTAAATCAGTAAGAAAGGAGACTAAGGAGGTTCTGGCATTATGGGCGATCGCCCATGCCACTTGGGCGATCGCCCAAGTGGTTTTCAAAAACAATCCAAGTTGCTGCCCTCTTGGGCGACCGCACACAGCCTCTTGGGCGACCGCCCTAGAGGGATTTCCAAGCATCCCATTTTCTTTCTAGATAGGCGGCCGCTCATCACCACTTGGGCGACCGCCCAAGACCCCTGTCCAGCAAAATCAATTTCCAAACCCTTGTTTACCCAGGTTCTTTTCCTTTTTTAAATCTTCCTAACTTCCATGATCACTAAAAGAATTTCCTCACTTTACAACCTTATCCTAAATCCTTTAAACCCAAAATAACATAAACCTAGATTACTTTCCACAAGATTTCCAACCCATTTTATCAACACCTTTCAAGTTTAATTCTCTAAAATTAACTCCACCCATTTCTTACATTCTAAATCAACTTCTAAGAACAAGAGCATCATTTTATCTCATTTATCAATTCTCCAACTTCAAGAGGGTTCCATAGCATTTAAATAACTATCATCATAACAAGAACAACCATAAAGAGTTCATGAGCATTCAATGAAGGGAAATGTCATAATAACTCACCTTAGCTAATACAAGATGAAATGAGGATTTTCTTGGCTTGATCAACCCCCTTAGATGCACAAATCACAAAAGTACTCTTGGATTGAAAAATAAAGAAGAAATGAGTTTGCTAGTAATTTGGAAGGAATACTTCCATGGGAGAGTTTCTATGAGGTTTTTGCTAGGAGAAGTATGAAGAAAATGAGGAGGTGAAAGTGAGGGAGATGAAAGAAGTATGGGGAGTATGGGAAGAGTAAGGAGGAAGTATGGGAGGTATGGAGGGCTTTGACTTAGGAGGGGAAATGAGAGGGTTTTAGGGAAAATGGTCCCCCCACCCTAATATTAAAAGGCTTTCAACAAAACTAACTATGCCCTTCAATTTCCAAGACATCAAACTAAACCCTTTACTCTAATTTCTTTGCCCCCACAATTTAACCTCATCTCATACTTTATTTATTTTCTATTTTTATATTTTCCCCTAGAACATTATTTTATTTCCCAAACACCTCATCCTAATATAAGAAATCACAGATAAAAATGAACACATAATATTATCAATAATATTAAAAACATATAATATTATACTAAAACCAGTGCCTAGGGTTAGGGTCGTTACACTCACTCCCCCTTAAAGAAAATTCGTCCCGAATTTGACTGGTACTTACCTAAATGTTCAACCCGCCTCGGTTACTTATGTATAACTCAGACTCCAATTCCCAAATAGATTCTTCAATGTTGTGATTCCTCTCCAATATTTTTAATTCTATTAACAATACGATATTATAACTTAATGTTCCAAGAATACCAAACAGATATCACTAGCCCGAATTTTCACGACCTCAATAAAAATACAAATAAATAAAAGTATTACAACTTATGTCTCCAAATACATTACGATATTACCTTTAAAGCTTCAAATACTCTATAAGCTGCTCCAAGCCAGTCTATAAGTCAACTCACCAACCTTTTCTAAAGCTTCAAATGGATTAACAAACTTTGGCGCCAATTTACCTTAGGCCTTGCTTCACCAACCTCACCCCAACAAATTGGAGATCGATATTTTCTTCCCGAACTACACCCCATACGGTTTTATCTCAATGCTAGAATGATAACTGTTATAATACACACCTAACCAATGGTAACCATACATCCTATCAACTACTAAAATTCATTGTACATGCTCGTAGCATATACTCAACAATAAGTAATGATTCCTCAAATTTTCACAAAGTTAAACTTAATAGCATCCATACATTCCAAAAGGACTTCCCAAATGATGTCTATCCAATCCTTTTTCTACTATGGGGTTTATAGAATCCAACTATCCCCTAACATATATGAGGACTTGGTCAAAGAATCTCATCACTATACACATATATAATGAGTAGAAAATACAATCAACTTTCTATAATCAAAACAACATACTCCTTTTTACTTCCAAGATAATCCAATCATAAAATCCATCCTGATAATACTATCAAGTTCAATCTAGAACTCTAAATATTTTAATAAATCTTCTAACGTCAATATTCTATTTTCACATTTATGACCAAACCACCTTATGTCTTTGACTTACTTGAAACGAGTTAGTTCAATTATCTTATCCGCAGTTCTCATAATACAACATTAAACAATTGCCCATGGAATAATAAATATGGACATGCTAATAAGACCTTGATTCCACGAACGGAATATTAATTGACCATATTTCACAATTCAATGTTCCAATTATGTTCAGGTCCAGTGACAGATCAATATTCAAATCAAATGGTTGGCCGCCCACAACGGAGCTGATCCAACTCCAATACAAAAACCAAGTCTACTGCGACCGTCACATTAATAACCCCATAATTTATCAAATCATTTCTCGGATCTAAACTTTAATACAATTAATCATTATAGGGGAACTAGGTTGCCTTTTTACTTGCTTCTGTACGAACTATATCTTAAAAATAACATGTCTTTCTAAAATTTACAACATCTTTCAGAATTACAAAGGGTATATAAAAAGGGATTCAATGAGACTCGAATGGTTTATTTATTTAAAACCGTCCCATACCAGTTTTAATTAACTAAACCACTCACAATTTTAAGAAATTTCAAAAGATTGATAAGCTAAACAAAACTAACTCGAGTGATTTAATTATCTACAATCGTCCCATACCAGTGGTAGATAATTAAATTACTCACAGATTTTAATGTACACAAAAACGGTTCACTGACCTTATTAAATAAACTATCCCCGAAGGGCACAATTGCTCATACCGAAGTTCAATATACAATCCAAAGTTTTAAAGCACATTTAAAACAATTCTAACATGATATTCTTGTTTGACTTCTATTTATAGTGTAGCCACCACTCATAATATTTATACTTAGTTAAATTCTCTATAAGAAAACACAATCTCGCAATACTATTACTATCTCCGATAAATAACACTAAAACATTCATTAAGATTATAAACTTGGTAAATCATCCTCAATTCAATAATTCCTCAAGTTGAATATTCAACACTTTTACTTAATTTGAGTCATCTATTCCCTACCTTTGATATTGGTATTGTACTTAGTAACAACGTATTGCATACATCAAGTTTCCGATCAATTACCATGATCTCCTAATAAGAAAATATAATTGGAACTCACATAGATCAATCATCCCCAATTTGCGATTAAACATTAACAGTGTAAACTAACTTACCTCTCGATAACCATCAACAAACTCAAAATCCGCATAACGCCAATACCTCCCAAGCATCACACCAAACCCTCATCTCGAGTCAAGCAACTAAGTCGACCTATAGGGTGTAATCATCCTAAAGTATCTGTCTTCCAATAAGATTCATCCTCATTTTATTTTCTCAACTAATGATAATCATTTCTCAAAACAAACCATATACATATATTACCAATTCTGAAGTTGATCCTTTAAGTCACCAATAACTATATCTATTATATTTCTTCACATTTACCCTATTTACCTCTCCATAACTAATACACACCTATAAATCAAAACGTTCATACTAGATACAAAGGTTGTCTTAAGTATATCCTTAAAGCAAATATTCACTGTAATTGTAACACTCCGAAAAATTCCACTAATAACCATTGAGTATTCTACTAGTTTCTAAAATCAGTCATACAAATCATCAACAAGGGATAACAAATACTTATTCTTCACAGTTACCTATTTGAGATCTCTCTAATCTATAAATAACCACCAAGTGTCATCTTTTCTAAATATAGTACTAATTTATCCTTACGGAGATTCGCTAAGCTAATTATCTTCTTTACTAAATAATTTCCCCAAGTTGAATCATCAATTCCATCATCCCAATTAGTGTACTCTATCTAGGGATCCGAATACCAAAATAGTACCTTATATCAACTCAAAGCCTCAATATCCTGGCATGATACCTGATGGAAACCCGAAACTCACATGGAAAACACCACTTAGTCAACTTATAGGGTGATATCACTTACAAGAATATCTGATTTCCTATTCAAATTAGTAGTAAAAATACAATCAATCTCTCATTAGAGAATATACTTATAGCACATAAGGCAATTATATGTCAGTTCTATAAGGACTCGTACTCGCGATATCTTATAAACCATACAATCCCTCTTAGACCATCACCTTCAATACTAGTCTCATATATCTAGTCTCCACCACGAGGCACCAATGTATAAACACTCACGCAAGTTATACAACCATAAACCACTCTTAATTAGGCCATATACCTAACCTCAACTAAGAGTTCACCAATTTATTTACCACTGGTACATGAGATAATTCAAGTGTCTTTTTTACTTAAATATAACACATAACCCAAATAACCTTCACATTCCTTAGGCCCTACTTTTGACATTTACGCATATATGACATAATATCAATAAATAACTTATCCGCCTCAACTACACACGGAGGCAAATCAAACATAGATAAGGAGACTCGCTTCTTGCGACAGTCCTCCCCAACCACAACAACTACTCAAATATTTCAGGTCAATATTACAATAATTCACGGATTGGTATCTCTACCACATCCACCGGCAATCCATGCCCACTTAATCACAATTACCATGATAATCAGGAATGATTCGAGGTACTCTCCCATAAGAGTAGAACCTCCAGCACATAAGGCAACTCTTAAGCCATTTATGCAAATAAAAGTGAAATGTAATGCCACATGAGAACGAAATGAACGGAATTTAGAAAAGTATGACCCCTAACTCCGGAGACAGGTAATATACCTCAAATGATTGTGGAGGAATCTATCTCTCCATATTGCTCACATTTCCTTGATTCTTTGGTTGGTCATTATCATTTTCTGTCATTGAACAAATTCCTGCATTAAACCCTCGACGTCAGTTATCACACACTCCTACTCAGCTAGACTCTACCCGAGAACTCTAATCGAGCTCTGATACCAACTGTGAGGACCCCGACCCAGAACCTACACGTGTCCCGAGCTGGAGCGTCCTCAAACTAACCCAAATTTCCTAAACTTTTTAAAACTTCGATTTAACTTACAACTTAAACATACTGAACAAAACCATTTCCAATTAACTTCATTCCTTTCTACATGGAAGGAAGAGTTGAATAACTTTTAAAAGTAACAACCTACTTTAATTACAAAAGACTTTATTTATAATGTAGAAACTAAGTTTTATACCCACCAACTCCGTAGAGGAATTATACCAAAATACATTTTCTACGCCAACCTATATGTACCCCAAAAATCCCAAAATACCACGTCCGAACTCCTTTCCGTCCTCACTTGGCCGGTCCGCCTGTCTCAGGATCTAAAAACATTAAAGGGAGAGGGGTGAGAATAAATCTCAGCAAGCTATTATGAATGCAGCAATATGACAAATAAGATGCAACACATAACAAGTTGCATACAACACATTTGAAAAGCTGTAAACACCTTCCATTACCTTGGTTTACCTTTTCCCGTCTGAACAATAGTCGTACAACATTGGGTATAATAATACTCCAATCTTAGGTGAGCTGCTTAAGCAATACTCACATCTTATAAGACCCGTTTTTCAGGGAACCATATAAGATAGTAGCAACTCTGTAAGGCTTTTGGCTCACTACAGATGCTATAACCCCAACCTGTGGCCACAGAAGGGGACGGTCACAGATATAACATAATCCGATCACATTAGGTCACACTTCCATAATTGATCGTATTATGTTATACCCCCAATATCAGCTGATTAACACATTATCAAGCACATAATAGTTACTTGAAATATAATCCACAAAGGGGATAAGCAACATAGCAACATGGTAAAATATACTCATGTTCAACCAATATCATAGTGCAACATTTATGTAATACACTAAG
Source organism: Adenophora triphylla var. japonica (assembly GCA_022495995.1). Lineage (NCBI taxonomy): Eukaryota > Viridiplantae > Streptophyta > Magnoliopsida > Asterales > Campanulaceae > Adenophora > Adenophora triphylla. The sequence continues at coordinate 642,658 of JAFEMH010000291.1, read as the reverse complement.
CATAATACCAACCATGAATATGTACTCAAGTGAAGTAACAAAGTATCAGCAATTAACTACACTTAGGTAATATTCAATAATAAATGATCTCTATAAGGATCCAAGTTAACTTTACCAAGTGAAAGTCATTACACAACCTCAAATAACATTAATAAAAGTTCACAATCTACTTTCCAAGTTCGAACCACATTGGTGAAGTACGAATCAAGCTTAATAACCATTTTCCGGACAATAATCCATGTTACAAAGTCTTTATAGAGATTCAAGCTAAATTTATCAAGTTGGAGTCACAATGCTTAAGTGGCCCAAGTTCTACTTTAATCTAGGTTGAGAAGGGTTGATTCATATCCTAATTTGATTAGGTCCCATTAATTTATAGTGGTTAGGAGTCATGCCACTAGGTTGTTGGTAAATCAGTAAGAAAGGAGACTAAGGAGGTTCTGGCATTATGGGCGATCGCCCATGCCACTTGGGCGGCCGCCCAAGTGGTTTTCAAAAACAATCCAAGTTGCTGCCCTCTTGGGAGACCGCACACAACCTCTTGGGCGACCGCCCAAGAGGGATTTCCAAGCATCCCATTTTCTGTCTAGATGGGCGGCCGCTCATCACCACTTGGGCGACTGCCCAAGACCCCTGTCCAGCAAAATCAATTTCCAAACTCTTGTTTACCCAGGTTCTTTTCCTTTTTTAAATCTTCCTAACTTCCATGATCACTAAAAGAATTTCCTCACTTTACAACCTTATCCTAAATCCTTTAAACCAAAATAACATAAACCTAGATTACTTTTCACAAGATTTCCAACCCATTTTATCAACACCTTTCAAGTTTAATTCTCTAAAATTAACTCCACCCATTTCTTACATTCTAAAACAACTTCTAAGAACAAGAGCATCATTTTATCTCATTTATCAATTCTCCAACTTCAAGAGGGTTCCATAGCATTTAAATAACTATCATCATAACAAGAACAACCATAAAGAGTTCATGAGCATTCAATGAAGGGAAAGGTCATAATAACTCACCTTAGCTAATACAAGATGGAATGAGGATTTTCTTGGCTTGATCAACCCCCTTAGATGCACAAATCACAAAAGTACTTTTGAATTGAAAAATAAAGAAGAAATGAGTTTGCTAGTAATTTGAAAGGAATACTTCCATGGGAGAGTTTCTATAAGGTTTTTGCTAGGAGAAGTATGAAGAAAATGAGGAGGTGAAAGTGAGGGAGATGAAAGAAGTATGGGGAGTATGGGAAGAGTAAGGAGGAAGTATGGGAGGTATGGAGGGCTTTGACTTAGGAGGAGAAAGGAGAGGGTTTTAGGGAAAATGGTCCCCCCACCCTAATATTAAAAGGCTTTCAACAAAATTAACTATGCCCTTCAATTTCCAAGTCATCAAACTAAACCCTTTACTCTAATTTCTTTGCCCCCACAATTTAACCTCATCTCATACTTTATTTATTTTCTATTTTTATATTTTCCCCTAGAACATTATTTTATTTCCCAAACACCTCATCCTAATATAAGAAATCACAGATAAAAATGAACACATAATATTATCAATAAAATTAAAAACATATAATATTATACTAAAACCAGTACCTAGGGTTAGGGTCGTTACACAGCCTACCATCCACATACAAATGGTCAAACAGAAAGAGTGAATAGGTGTTTGCAGCAGTTTTTGAGAGCAACCACTAGTGCCAAACCAAAGATGTGGTCAACTTGGCTTACACTAGCAGAATGGTGGTACAACTCTAATTTCCACACTGCACTCAGAATGACCCCTTTTGAAGCCTTATATGGATACCCACCCCCACAGGCCATTTTTAGTCATGAACAATATTTCAAGCTCGATGATGTCACATATTTTATGGCTGAAAGAGATAAACATATCAAGACACTGAGGGAGGTACTGACTGAAGCTCAAAATAAAATGAAGCAATTTGCAGATAAGGGAAGGAAAGAAAGAACATTTCAATTATGGGATTGGGTATACCTGAATTTGCAGCCGTATCGTCAGACATCCCTAGCACTCAGGAAGAACCTCAAGCTTTCACCAAAGTATTTTGGTCCTTTACAGGTGGAGGCAAAGATTGGAGCTGTGGCATATAAGTTGAAGTTGCCTCCCAATTCAAAAATCCTCCCAGTTTTTCATGTCTCTCTGATTAAGCTAAAGATAGGAGATGCAGTCGTACCAAATCCTTCTCTGACCATTGTTGGAGATGAGGATCAATTTATGGTGGAACCCATTGCAGTCTTGCACAGGCGTTTGGTAAAAAAGGGGAATAGTCCAGCTGCCCAAGTTCTAATTCAATGGTCTAATGCACTTCCAGAGGATGCGACGTGGGAAGACTGGACAGTCATCGCAACAAATTTTCCTCATTTTAATCCTTGAGACAAGGATTCTTTGAAGCTGAAGGGAATGTAATGATTTAGGGTTCTTATTAGGTTTGGGGGTGACCGTTATGTTTGGAGTATCCACGTACAGCATCATTTCGTGACGCACCATTAAGTTAGCCAGCTAACAAGGAATATGCGCTTTTTACCTTATTAGTACATCGTCATTTTTAGCTTTGCTTAGGATTCCTTTTTCTGTTACTAAAAACGTTGTCGTTTAAATGAGAGAGACTTGGCCGTTGCAAACCATGTGCTCTCATCCGGAATATATTGATGTAATCGCCATTTCCATGTCATATGATGCATATAAAAATTCTCCCAACTATCTCTCTCTAAAGTCTAATTCTCTCCTCATCTCATACTCTGAATCTCTATCTAAATTCTCCCCTCACCCACTCTGACTTTAATTATGTTGTTAAATGGGGACTAGTGCTACACCCGTGCGTTAAACGCACGAATAAAAAACTATTTCAAAGAAAGTTAAAATTATAAGAAATTATCCATGTATAAAATTATAGATAAAGATAAAATAATAATTGTTAAGACAGTGATTTTTCATAAATTGATGATAATGTTAATGAAATAATATTTCAATTTTTAATACATTTTTTGTACACAACATTAGTTGTTATAGCTCCAGAAAATTACACTTGCAGTTTTTCACAACCTCATTTCCTCCTCCCTGTTTAGGAATTGTCACTTCAATCTTAGAGAAGTCCAAAAAAGTGTGACGAGAATCAATCTTTCCCTTCAACAGGTCGGATGCAGACTTGAAAAGATCAGTAACTCTTTTAAATTGTCTTTCTCCAATGATATGGGTACTTTCAAATTCATCTGGGTAACTGTACAGCAAATAAAAGGAATGACATTATAAACAAATGAATATCTAATTTACTTATAGACACAATAGACTGAACAAACAAGTAGAACTTAGGAACATGTTTTGATTAATGAAACACATGAAGCTCAACTAAATGATTTTAGATGTTACTGACGAATTCAAGAAAGGAAATATCCCCAAATGTTTCTGCACATTATATTGTCTGAAAGTAAGGCTCTTTGAAATTTAAATGCTCAAGACAATCATGCAATAAACAAATTTAGCATGAACAGTTACAATACCAAGAGAATGACAAAAATGGCTTCACCATTAAGTTATCTACATGAGCTTCATGGCAGATTAATGATGTTTCACAGCCTGATATACAACCCAACTTTTGAAGATAAAGTTGTGCATTCTAAAGAAGGATAAAATTAGCAATATAAATTGGAAAGAAGCTTTAATAAATAACGATAAAATCATAATTAACAAAAGCTATTGCTAATGGTCTGCCGAAGTACGGTATTCCTACTCGTAAGAGTTTATAGAGAGAGATGCATTTTTATGAAGATAGTAGGCACGAGATCTGAATAATAGATTCAAAATAACTCCATAAGCAAGTTAAGTTCACTTGCAATTACCTTTATTTACATATAGTGCTCTGTTCGTCCCAAATGATAGTCTCATTTATCGTTTTTGTTTGTCCATTAAGATAGTCCCATTTCCAAAGTGATAGGTTAATATCATTAAGATTTCAAAATTGTCCAGGAAAGAAGAGGGGGGAGGGGAGGACGAGAGCCCACCAAGGAAGAAGAGGGAGAGGGCGAGGGAATATGATCTTCCTAATTTTGTAGTTATTATCACGAAGGTACTTTGAACAATAATTTAGGTTAATTTAGTTATCCTAACGAGCATCTAAAAATTGTTATTGATAGTATTTATTATGGTGTATGAATAATAAATTTCAAATTTTTATTAGGATAATTAAATTAATCTACAATTATTTTTCAAAGTACCTTCGTATAACAACTAAAAAATTATGAAAATCATTTCGAGGCGGAAGGAGTATAAGATAATTACCTTGCACTTCAACCTCTCAATAACTATCATTGTGACAAGTTGTGAGGCCATACATGCATCAAGATTCACAAACAGCAAACGGTTCCCTTTTGGCTCTGCCACAATAAACGCACGAGCTCACAGCCTAAAGTGAACACCAGATGCAATCTGATCTGTGCTAGCATATCCCATCATGTTTACATCAGCTGCAGGCCCTGTAGTCATAGCTTCCAAGCCCTACTAAGTAGTTGGAAGCTGAGATGGCCTGTCTACCATTCTGTAGAGAGATAAATAATGTAACCCAAAACCAAATAATTGCAGATTTTCTTTGGATGAGAAGAGAAACAATCTTCATCATAACTCCTAAGCAGATTACAGTCTACTCCTGCAGTTCCATTTCCTTTATAAAAACATGAAGATGCCATTTTCAGTACAGAGAAAGTTTAGTGACATGTATTGAAAACAAATCACAAATAATGTTCAGGGGAACCAGTTTTGACGTGCTTATAAATGTGCTAAATCGTCGCACCGAATTTTCCAGCTTTATGCCCAGCGAATCCATAGCACTAAGCAGTAACATATTCCTACCCCTATTCTACTCAGAGAGTCATCCTTCTTACTTTGAGAAGTTCACGCTCGGAAAAATTTAGCTGGTAAATTGTATTCACAAGTTTACATTTTTACCCTCATTCATTAAAGAAATAAGATTAAACCTTGTACAAGGATAAACATTTCAAATTCGTAAGATTAAGTTGTTAGCTGAAAAATCTCAACTAGCTTTAAACTTCTACCTGCAATGTCATATAGCGTCCCCCTTTCTTCAAAACATTAATCCCCATATTTTCTGTCTGTGGTATACCTATTGTGTCCAAAACGGCATCAAATTTCCCATTTAAGGGTACTTCTATGTCCTGTAAACACAAACTAATAAGACATGTTAGCAAAAACTGAAAGACACTCTCATATGTACTCAATACAATCACATCAAGCACCTCAGCAGTGTAGTCAACCGCCTGCTTTGCACCAGCAGCCAAGAGCCGTTAGATACTTTCACTTTCTCAAGTAGTTGAAACATGGCAGCCTGCAGCAACTGAAAGCTGAATAACAGAGCCTCATACGGCTCCTCCTCCACCCACCACAAGCACCCTCTGCCTGCAGACATTTCAAAGAGCATGAAACCCGCCAAATAAAACAGAAGTTGCATATTTAACATTCTTCATCAATTTTGCAGAAGATTCATATTTGATTATCTTCATTAAATTTGCAGAAGATCTTATATATTATCTGCCAAATATCAAATCTTAGACAACTGATGATGCAAGAATTTGGAACTTCCACTGGAACCATTACTAACTCTCATCTCTTTTAAAGATGCCTCGTCTTTTCTTCTTTATTTGGAAATTATCAACAAGGAAGTCAATATTGTGCTTCAAGTATCGATAGCCAGCTATATCACCCATATCATTTCAATATGAATTTGTGCATAAGGGGAAGAGGTAACAATTTATAGTTAAGTAATAGTTGAGAGACCAATTATATCATGAGACTAATTTCCCTAAACAGAACATCGCTCTTCTTTTGGGGCAAAATAACAGAGAACCGTTCCTGTTTGGGACCGAAGGCGTATACAATATGATTGGCCTTCTACTAACTCGTATTATTATTGAGATTGTAAACAGATGTTTGTGTCTCAGAGAGACAGTATCATTCTCTTACAACTCACTATTAGAAATTCCTTCACAGAGTCCTATACAAGCATTAACTTTTTGTTGACGTGCTGCTTTCAAATTCTTATGGAATTTTGGCCATAGGATGCAAGAACAAACAACCATAGATTGTTATATTATCATAATGGCTATATGAAGTTCTATATATACAGGTTTCTATGCACTCTAGGAGACTCCCTTCTATCAAAAAGTTGGTACAAAATCATTAAAAAACATACCCCTCGGTTATCCTAGCGACACTCTTTAAGGCACGCCATGCTGTTAGTGCAGCAAAGAGAATGGCACTTGCTTCCTACAGGATCAGAAACTTCATAAAACTACAAACATAAGCCATAAAAATAAAGAAGAGAGAAAAAGCAAGTAAATAAAAAAAAAATCCTGACAGCACATACATGCAATAAATCGGGAAAAAAAAAATCAAAGATGACAAAATGATTTGGAACCCGATAAAATTAGTTACAAATAGCTCTCAATCCCCTTTTCTGAACTTCAATACTTATTATTTACTACAAATATAAAAAGTACTCCCTCAATCTCTCTGTTCTCCAGTTATACAATGGTCGTGGAGTGGATGAACTTGAACAATTGAACAACAGAGAATTGGGCTTAGAGAGATGAGGGTGGCGGATTAGGGTTTCAGTTGGGACTTCGAACAATGCATGAATTGCAGAAGAGAGAGAGAGAGAGAGAGAGAGAGAGAGAGAGAGAGAGAGAGAGAGAGTCGTAGAGACGGCCATGGAAGAAGAAAGAGAGTCGCAGGGGAAGGTGAAGTGACGGTGGGATGGATGATTGCGGAGAGTTTTAGAGAGAGAGAGAGAGAAATAAAGTGGGAAATGGGAAGAGGGAATGATGGATTGTTTTGGTTATTATTATTATTATTATTATTATTATTATTATTATTATTATTATTATTATTATTATTATTATTATTATTATTATTATTATTAATTATTAGGGGTATTTTCAGATTAATATATAGTATATAAGAGGGTGTATTCAGTAACTAATATTATGGGGCAATGAACCTAGTCTATATTCAGTCCAAATGTTTGTTTGAGCGAAAAAAAAATGGATGTGCTGAAGTGCTTTGCATTTTAACTTTTATTTAGTTATAGATTTATTTTCCAAATATCCTAAATCAATTATAGAATTTCTGAGGAGCTGGTCATCATAGCAAAGCAAGATGATACCCAGGCTTCCGACTCGTTCCATTAACCCGTAATCTCGAACTCGAATTCGTTCCCAACCAAAAACTTAACTATAATCTGATCTTGGTTTTCTACATGATGGATTCTTTTCTTCATTATCAATAATCTAGGTTTTTATTATTGATTGCCCACGAATCAAGCAACAAACAAATCCAAATAACCTAGTAATCTGATCTGGGTTTCCTTAATCCGAATTGTTCAAACTCAGTATTTAGGGTCTAATCCACTACCCAAAATGGATTTCACTTAGCAATTGATTTCATTGCTCATTCATTGACCTATGTACCTATTAACATATAATAATTGAACCTGGAAGCTTAAACGGAGCTCAATTTCAAATACAACAAATCTCTCAGAGTTATCTTGGTCAAAAACTCCTTTCAATCATTTTCTTTCCTTCCATTTCCTCCCACATTTGGGAGGATTGGATAGGAGGAAAATGGTAATGAATATATTAATCATTGGTGTTCAAAGTGAGAGTGAGACGGATAAGATATGACATATAATGAATAATGAATATATTAATCATTGATGTTCAAAGTGAGAGTGAGACAGATAAGATATGACATATAATGAATAATGAATATATTAATCATTGGTGTTCAAAGGTCTTCATTTCCATTTCCTCCCATTTCATTTCTAAAAAAAACTCAAGAACACACCCTAGGAAGAAAATCATCCTCATTTTCTTTCTTTTTCTTCCATTTTCTCCCAAAATAAAATTCGGGAGCACACCCTCAAGGAGGGGTTGCTATGGGAGTGGGTGGAATAACTATGGCAATTGGCAGGTGAAGATGATGATTGATATAATGAAATTGGGGGAGTGTTTTTATCTTGACCTTTTTACCCCTTTAAAAAAGTCACGTGTATTGGCACATGACTATTTAACGGAGAAATATTGACGGTGTTAGTCATAGGGACCAAAATTACACAAATTAATTAATTGGGGTACTTTGTGTTTTTTTTTTTTCTAATTTTAAATTCAAGAAAAGTACTTTTCACTTTTTAAAATTCATAAACTTAATATTTCCAACTCTAACTGGAGTATAAATTTTTGGAGTTTAATATTCAGTTTATCAAACATGTACTGTACTTGTTATCGGATGGAATAAGTATGTTATTGAATTTCACCGTGTTTGGAATTATCGTCAAACCCATCCCATTTAAGAGAGAAAGGGGGTGGGTGCTAAGTGATCATTTGGGAGTATATTGCAACAGAGTTAAGAGTTAAGTACCTATTTGGTCTCTGACTTATAGTGTTTTTTACGATTTTATTCCTATCATATTTTTGTAAATGTTTCAGTCCTTGAACTACCTATATAATTTTTCAGTTAATCCTTTCGTCCACTTTCCATCAATTTCTCCGTTAATGAGGGTTGAAATCGTAAAATGTTAAACTCTAGACCCTAAAAAATAAATTTTAAAGTTACAAAATACCCCCTCTCTTCCTTTAAAACATACTCCCTCCGTCCCATGTGAATGGGCACTAATTTTATGGGTGTGAAAATTAAGGAAAAGTAGGAGAGAAAAATAGATGGAGGAGGTGTTTGTGAGTATGAATAATTAAATAGGAGAGAGAATGAGTGAGAGAAATAGTTAGGAGAGAGAATGTTGTGAGTGTAAAAGTGAAGTAGGAGAGAGAATGAGTGGGTGGAATAGTGAATATTTGTTTCCATTTTAGGCAGTGTCCATTCACGTGAGACGTCCCAAAAAGAAAATAAGTGTCCATTCACGTGAGACGGAGGGAGTAAATCAGCTTACATAATAATAATAATAAACAAAAAAATAATAAAATAATAATAATAATAATAATAATAAATAATAATAATAATAATAAATAATAATAATAATAATAATAATAATAATAATAATAATAATAATAAAATAATAATAATAATAATAAAAAAATATTATTAATAATAATAATAATAATAATAATAATAATAAATAATAATAATAATAATAATAATAAATAATAATAATAATAATAAAATAATAATATTAAAATAATAATAATAATAATAATAATAATAATAAATATTAATAAAATAATAATATTAACGAAACTAACTAAAGTTCTCTCCGTCATCCCTCTCAAACCGGCAACCACCACCACCCCATTACCACGGCCATAAACCACCACACCCACCATCCTCTCCAACCTGCAACCACAACCTCCATCAACACTGCCACAAACTGTTATGACTGAGAATTAAAATCCAATTCAATTCCCAATTTAAGAAATGAATTGAAAACGTGAATCAGTTTAACAGAGAAATTGGGAATTAGAGAGGTTGAGATAAGGATAGATGAAGAAGAAGATGACGAGAGAGAGATAGAGAGAGAGAATCTAGGGAGAGGAATTTGTTAATTCATTTCATAACCAGCACATGGCACCTTCCACCATTAAAACACCATGGCCATGTGACAACGGCAACAACTGACTCAGCTAAAACGACACCGCATTGCTAACAACATATTATTCCCTTTACATAAAACGACATAGTTTAACTAAATGATAACTAAGGCTATTATTGATAAACGACGACGCATTGCCCAAAGAAACGACGTCGGCCCATCATTTTAAACGTAACGGTAACTCCCAATTCAGCTTACGAACCCTAATCATAACAACCCCTTTCCCTCAAACAATCCTTGTCTTAAGGATTAAAATTAGGGAAATTCGCCGCTATAACGGGCCAATCCTCCCACGTAGCATCTTCTGGTAACGCGTTGGTCCATTGAATCAGCACCTGAGCCGCTGGCTTGTTGCCCTTCTTCACAATGCGTCTGTTAATTACTGCTAGAGGTTCCACCAAAAACTGACCTTCTTCACCCACATACGGAAGAGATGGATTGACAGTTATCTGGTCTCCAATTTTCTTCTTCAACAACGAAACATGGAACACAGGATGTATCTTCGATGATGGGGGCAAATTCAGCTTGTAAGCTACATTTCCAACCTTGGCCATGACTTGAAAGGGACCAAAATACTTTGGAGCTAGCTTCATATTCCTCCTCAGTGCCAGTGAGACTTGCCTGTAGGGTTGCAACCTGAGGTAAACCCAATCCCCCACTTGAAAATTTCTTTCAGTCCCCTTCTTATCAGTTATTTGTTTCATTCTATGTTGTGCTTCTGTCAGTGTCTCCCTCAATGTCTTGATTTGTTTGTCCCTTTCCTTGATAAACTCATTCAGTGCTTCCACCTTGGTATATTGTTCATGGATGAATGTGGTTTATGGGGGAGGATAGCCATACAAGTCCTCAAAAGGTGTCATTTTCAGTGAAGTGTGGTAGTTTGTATTATACCACCACTCAGCAAGTGTGAGCCAGTTAGCCCACTGCTTAGGCTTTGCACTGGTGGTTGACCTCAAGTAATGCTCCAAACACTTGTTAAGTCTCTCGGTTTGTCCATCAGTTTGGGGGTGATATGTAGTGCTTAGGTTCAATGTGGTACCCAATAGTGAAAACAATGACTGCCAAAATTGGCTCAAGAATATCTTATCTCTGTCTGAAGTTATGGTCACTGGTAGCCCATGGTACTTGTATACATGATCCAAGAATGCTTTAGCTATAGTGTAGGCAGTATAAGGGTGCTTAAGAGGAATGAAATGTCCATATTTTGTGAGTCTATCCACCACTACTAGTATTGAGTCCCAACTGTTGGATACAGGTAACCCCTCTATGAAATCTAGAGCTATATCAGCCCAAGGTTTAGTGGGAATAGGTAAGGGTTGAAGCATACCTGCAGGGTGGGTGTTTTCAGTCTTCTGTTGCTGGCAAACTTCGCATGGGGCAATCCATTTTTGTATATCACTCTTCATTCCTGGCTAATAGAAGTTCTGATAAACCCTCTTGGTGGTTCCTTGGATCCCTGAGTGCCCCCCCTAGTGGTGAGTTATGCAACTCTTGAACCACCTTCTGCCTCAATTCTCCCTTGCAACCAATTACTAATTTTCCTTTATATCTTAAGACCCCCTTATCAAAGCTGAAATCTGGGTGTGCTTCTTTATCAATGACCACACTTTCCATGATCTTTTGAAGTTCTGAGTCCCCTTCCAAACTCTCCAGTACCTCAGTCACCCACTTAGGTTGCACAATGGTTATCGCTTTGCACTCTCCCAGCTCTTTATCCTCATAAATTCTCGACAATGCATCCGCTACTTTATTTTCCACACCTCTTTTGTAAGTAATGGTATAATCATACCCCAACAACTTAGATATCCACTTTTGTTGAAGAACACCTGTTACCCTTTGCTCCATTAAGTATTTGAGACTTTCATGATCTGTCCTTATTTGGAAAGCTTGGCCACATAAATAGTGTCTCCATTTCTCCACAGCTAATAGAATGGCGAGGAACTCCTTCTCATAAGTTGACAAACCCAAATGCTTTGGTCCCAAAGCTTTGCTGAGATAAGCAATAGCCCTACCATCCTGCATTAACACAGCCCCAACCCCATTATGGCAAGCATTTGTTTCCACAATGAAAGTTTGTTTGAAATCAGGCATGGCTAGCACTGGGCAGTCGACATAGCCCTCTTAAGATTATTAAATGCCTTTTCAGCCTCCATATCCCAGTGGAAGGCATTTTTCTGTAGTAATCTAGTTAAAGGCTTGCTTATAATTCCATAATGCCTTATAAACTTCCTATAATACCCTGTTAATCCCAAGAATCCTCTTAAGCCCTTCACAGTGGTAGGAGTTGGCCAATTTGTCATGCTTTCCACCTTAGCTGGATCTGTGGACACCCCATTCTCAGTAATAATGTGGCCCAAATATTCGACTTCAGACTGGCCAAAAATGCACTTGTTTTTCTTCACAAACAACTCATGCTCCCTTAGCCTGACCAAAACCTTCCTCAGATGCATCAAATGTTCCTCCAAACTGTGACTATACACCAAAATGTCATCAAAGAAAACCAACACAAACTTCCTCAAATAATCATTAAAAACTGAGTTCATTAGAGCTTGGAAGGTAGCTGGAGCATTGGTGAGCCCAAATGGCATCACCTTGAATTCGAAATGCCCATTATGAGTTCTAAATGCAGTCTTGCTAATGTCTTCAGGCTTCACTCTGATCTGGTGATACCCAGATCTCAAGTCCAACTTAGTGAAGAATTTCGATCCATGTAGCTCATCTAACAGTTCATCAATGACAGGTATGGGAAATTTGTCTTTGATGGTCAACTGGTTAAGCTCCCTGTAGTCAATGCACATTCTCCAAGATCCATCTTTCTTCTTAACCAATAGAACAGGGGATGCAAAGGGGCTACAACTTTTTTGAATCACACCACTTGCTAATAGCTCAGCAACTATCTTTTCTATCTCAGATTTCTGAAAATGGGGCATCTATAGGGCCTCTTGTTGACAGGCTAGCTTCCCTCCTTTAAGGCAATACTATGATCAAATTCTCTTATGGGGGTAACCCATTTGGTTGTTTAAACACCTCACCAAACTCCTCTAGCAATGTAGCTATGCTAGGATGAATGTGTTCTTGCCTTGGATCTATTGATAAAGAATACAATTGCAATACTGCTCCACATGAATGAAATTGTAAATTCTTACTGGCTGTGTCTGAGCCCTCATGAACTTAAGAGCCACTGCATCTGTAACACCTTTCAGTATTTGTTGCTTCCCATCTCTCAAAAATCCCATTGACATTTCCTTAAAATTGAAGGTAACAGGGCTTATAGTCCTGAGCCATTGTATGCCTAAGACTGCATCACATCCCCCTAAATCAATGACCTTCATATCAGAATCAAAGGACATTCCTTGCATTCTCCATTGAAAATTCTTGCACTGGCCTCTGCTGCAAATAATACTACCATCCGCTACAATAATTGGTATCTCTGTGGTTGATTCCACCACACAACCCAACCTCATAACAGCCTGTGAATCTATAAAGTTGTGAGTGCTACCACTGTCCACCAACACTGTGAATACTTTCTTACCCACCAATCCAGTCAATCTAAGTGTCTGTAACCCAGAGCTTCCTGACAGAGCATGTAAAGAGATGCCCAATTCTTCGTTTGGTTCTTCTATTTTCTCCTCCTCCTGTGTATCACAAGTGTCATGCCACTCTTCTTCCTCCTCTTGTTCCTCAATTCTTATCATGAATATTTGCCTATTCTTACACACATGCCCATGCTTGAACACTTCATCACAGTTGTAACATAGACCCTTTTCTCTCCTTGCTTGCATTTCAGCAGGTGATAGGTATTTGATGGGATAAGTGGTTTTGGGTAGGGTTACTGGAGGTTTATTACTAGCAACTGAAGACTTGCTAGTGTTTGAAAAGGTTGATTTAGAAGGGTTGGAATAAGATGGTGGGGAGCTTCTGATGTTCTGGTTATTGGTGAATGAGGAGGTGATTTTGGATGGGTAATATCGTTGTTTCTTGTTTTGGACATCATTGTGGGACTCCTCCAACCTATCTATACTCACAGCTTGGGTTAATAACTGAGGAAATTGGGATTGAACCCTGAACCTTATATCTTCCTTTAAACCCCCTATAAAATTCTTCACATAGAACCTCTCAGTTAGCTGTGGATTTTCAATTTTCATTATTGCCCTTAGCTCTTCAAACTTGTCCTGATACTTACTTACAGACCCTGTTTGGATTAATTTGGAGAACTCCATTTCAATGTTCTCATATGCTTGAGGCCCAAACCTAACTGCCACCACATTCGTAAATTCCTTCCAAGTTAATTCATCTATTTCTTCATTATAATTTTGGTACCAATTCTCAGCATTCCCCTCAAAATGCATAGTAGCTAGCTCAACTTTGTCATGCTCAGGTACCTCTCTATATTTAAAAAACTTATAGCATTTCCTTAGCCATCCTCTGTGGTCTACACTTGAGAACTTAGGGAACTCCAATTTCAAATGCTTCTTATATGTATCATTCACAGTCCTACTAGATTCAACTTTTTCGTACCTTCTTCCTTGGGGAGTCATAGTATCATCCACCACGAAATAAGTCTCTGCGTGTTTCTTACCACTCACATCCCCACTTGGTTTCTCCCCTTGTCCAACACCCTTGCCATGATTTGGGAAGGCTCCCAGAATGGATCCCATGCTGCCAGATGCCTTGGATTGCTTTTCTCCTTCTACTGTCTTGTCCTTAGTCACGAGAAGACCTTGTATGCTTGCTAATACCCCATGGATGCCTTCAAATTCCTTGTCCATGGATTCCTTCATCGCATTCATCTCTCCTTTTAGTTCCGTTGTGTTTTGCAGCAATTCATCCTTCAGTTCCACCTTTGTCTGCTCTTGATTGGCCACCAAATTACGGATCCTTTCCTCGCAAGCCTTGAGGTTAGCTTCCAACGATTGTGTCCATGTATCCATCATTTGCAGCGATAATAATTTCAGGAATGAGAAAGCTCTGATACCAGATTTGTTATGACTGAGAATTAAAATCCAATTCAATTCCGAATTTAAGAAATGAATTGAAAACGTCAATCAGTTTAACAGAGAAGTTGGGAATTAGAGAGGTTGAGATAAGGATAGATGAAGAAGAAGATGACGAGAGAGAGAGAGAGAGAGAGAGAGAGAGAGAGAGAGAGAGAGAGAGAGAGAGAGAGAATCTAGGGAGAGGAATTTGTTAATTCATTTCATAACCAGCACATGGCACCTTCCACCATTAAAACACCATGGCCATGTGACAACGGCAACAACTGACTCAGCTAAAACGACACCGCATTGCTAACAACTTATTATTCCCTTTACATAAAACGACATAGTTTAACTAAATGGTAACTAAGGCTATTATTGATAAACGACGACGCATTGCCCAAAGAAACGACATCGGCCCATCATTTTAAACGTAAATGTAACTCCCAATTCAGCTTACGAACCCTAATCATAACACAAACCTTCACCAATTCAAACACATTCTTCCCCCAAACTCTCCAACACATTCTGCAATTCCTCCGCCGAAATCGAACCATTCCTATCTATATCTGAGGAGCCCGGATCTACTGGACCGGGCCCGCGCTCGGTCTAGTCCAAGGAACCAGTGACGTAGCAGTTCCTAGACCGCTAGAGGGAAGACCGCGGACAAATAGGCCCTTGTGGTCAAGACCGCGTCCCTCCTCGCATCGTCCTCATCGGGGACCATTGGGACCCTGCTCGCTGGATCCGTGCCCGCATGAGCCATGACCGCATCAACCGTTCTCGCATCATATATCTTTGACCGCGGGCACATGCTACTTCCCGGTTAATGTCAAGCCTTACTGAGCAAGTTAGCTTACTGGCTCTGACAGGCCACTTGCCGGCTCCCCCATCACGCATTCAATGCGGCTCAGTCCGGCGCCTACTATTCCATTTAATGCACTAAGCCGGCTACACGGCTCATGTCACTTTCAGCCATGTCTCCCGGGATACCAATGTTCCCTCCCTGACAGGACCAATTAGCTGCGGACACGTGTAGCTGGTCAAGTACCAAAGTGCCCCCTAGGGCTGATCTCATGGCTTACATCAACAAGCACCATGGCATTGCCTATAAATAGAAGGCCTTTACCCCCTTGGGCAAGGAAAGTTCCATATACAATTGAGTAAGCTCTATTACTCTCTAAACCTAAACACACACACACACTCCAAAGGTATTCCAAGCCTTATTACTCAGTATTCTTACTCTCACACCCGAGGGCCTGAGTTGGAGTAACATCCAACTTTGACCTTAACGGTGCTTGTTTGTGTTGTGATCTAGGTACATCAAACCACCAAATATATCCTAGCCAGATATCCTTGAACCGCTCCTGACCCTGAAAAGCTTGGCGTCATCAGTGGTTCCATTGCCGGGAACCGACTTTCTTTCGTTTTCTCGTTAAAAATCTTTTGTTTTCAAGGCACCTCACGTGTCCTAAACAAATTCAGTGCCGAAAGGCTCTTCTTTTTTCCATCATCTTCTTTCCAGAATATGGCTAGAATATTGGAAAATGCTGGTCACTTGACCCTAGAGGAGGATGATCAAGCCTCACCCTCCGTCATTAATAAAGGCAAGGCTCCAAACTCGGCCAATAGAATGGGGGCACGTTCCTGCCCACCGAACACCCTCTCTCCTGGTCAAAGGGCCATACACCAACTCACAGACCAAATACGTACTGAAAAAGCACAGGCCCTACTAAACAAAAGCCCAAAAACTCCCCAAGCTCACATAAAAAACACCACTCTAACCACCCCACTTTCCCCAGAGCAAATCCTGAGAAGGAAGGAAATCCTGGCCTCCAAGTCCAAACTGGTCGCGGAGGCCATGGCCATCAACGACGCGGAGATGGAAATGTTTGAAATAGAGGCCAATGGAGGGCTACAGTTCCCTCAAGGGTCACAAAGATTCTCCCAACGAGCTCCCGCTAACTCGCTTGCTAGTCAAGCTGTGGGGGCAAACCGGGTTGAACCAGCCCTTGAACGCGGACGGGCCAAGCGGAGCGTGGTACATGTAGAGGATAGCGAGGAGATTGGGGAAGAGGCACAGTCAAACCACCGTGCGAGGTCCAAAGCCAGACCCTTGGCTCCGGCCAAGGAGAAGGCCGTGACTCCACGAGCTAAGAAGCAGAAGGTTGATGATCGAACCCCGAGTTTGTGGAATTTATGCAGAAGATGTGGGAGACCCATCGAAGGTCGCCCGTAAGTGTGGCCGCACCATGGACGCCTTCGCCGATAAAATTGCGCGGCACCGATCCGCAGGGGCAAACCCCGATGGACACCTATGACGGATCCAAAATGCCAAGAGTCATATGGGAAGATTTGAGGGCCGATGGCTTTATTCTCCGCGGACGAGTCGCTGATGTGCAAAGCTTGTCTGCGACCTTCACGGGCAAGGCCCTATCTCGATGCTAGCCCTCAAGCCCCTGTATCCAAATATTCACAGACGGTTCGAGTTCTCTTCCTCAATGCCTTTGCCGGAGCAGTGTGCCCGCTAGACCAAAGACAGATCTTGTCCGTGTCAAGGTGCACCAAACGAGCCTACAAAAGATTATATATCCCGGTTCAGGAAGGTGAGCGAGGAGATTGTGGACTCGGAAGAAGGAGATATCGACTATGTTTTGAGGGCGGCCTCAGTTCCTCCTTCCTCAAAATGAACTTTGCCTCCAAAGCAAACCTAAATCGATGGAGGAAATGTATGAAAGGGCCTCGGCCATTGCCTCCGCCTCGAAGAGCCTATTGTGCCCGCTCCCGATCTTACTGCAAAAGAAAGGATAAGCCAAGTCCAGGAGACCACCCTGAGCTCGCTCACACCAATAATCGTGGCAAAAACAGAGGCCGGGGATCGAAAAGCTCAAAAAGGCTATGGCCGAAACAAGCTTTACACGTGAGCTCACCGACCCAAGGGTGGTGATCATGAGAGCCTCGTACTTTCCCCGCTCCTCCCCCATGCTTCGAAAACCAAATGAGAGGAGTAGACTTAAGTTACGTGAGTATCACAACGACCACGGGCACGGAATCGAGGACTGTTTCCACCAAGCGAGTAATCCAGCAGAAAATCAATAACGGGAGCTAACCAAGTGGGTTAAGGGAAACAATACGCCCCCAATAACAATGATCGCCAGGGCACGACACACGCGGGGACCAGAGAGAAATGAAAGAGATAATTATGATGACGATTTGGGGACTATGACATTAACTTCATTGGGGAGGAACCTCCCTCTAATAAGCAAACTGTCCCCTCCAAATTCGGACATTAGAGAAGGTTTTCTCCATCCCCGCCACGGCTCGGAGGAAGAGCAAGAAATTGGGTTCAAAAGGAGTGAACTTGCCTCCACCCTTTTTCATTCCACACACCACTCACCCTCGTAATAAGAATCAACCGGGTAAACATTGGCCGAGTGTTGATAGATACTGGAGCTGCTCGCGACATACTCTACTACCATACTTTGGTTGGAATGAGAATGACGAAAGCACATCTCACTCCATATGCGGGCATGCTCGAAGGCTTCACCAACCACGCTGTAAGGGTAAAGGGGACGATTGTGTTTGACGTAGCTATTGGGGAAAAACCCATGCAGAAGACGGCCAAGATAACTTTCATGGTGGTCGATCTTCCTTCCCAGTACAATGCCATTCTCACAGAATCGCTCAGGCCGAATTGGGAATAGTTGCGTCCGTCCCCCACCAAAGGGTGAAATTTAACACCCCGGGCGGGGTTGCTACCATCAAGAACCAGCCCGGGAGATTCCTCCGAGCACTGGAGGAAAAAAGGAAAGAACAGAAAGGCCAGGCATCCTGCCCGCATATACAGGGCGAGGACAAAATAATAGAGGGAAAAGGCGAGGACAAATCAAAAAAGGGGAAAACTCTTGCACTCCCGCCGCCACCCGTACCGATTGGCATGCTTTCTTTCCATTCCACGAAGGTGGAGCTCAAGATGAGCAGAAAATCGAAGCAGTTGGCTGCCCCTGTTGAGGGAGGTTATATTGATCGAGGAATAGAGGGGGAAATTGACCGTGATATCATATATTCTATGGCAACATTAACTGGAGCTCAAGTCAACCCCCCTACTATTGTCATTGACTCCTTGCACAATCGTGAAATCAGCGACCTTCAACCTAACGACGAGCTCGAGGAGGTGGTAATCAACCCCCACTTCCCCGAGCAAACTGTTAAGGTAGGCCTGGAAATTCACTGCGAGGAGAGAAGGATACTCATCGAGTTCCTTAGAGCAAATTGTGATGTGTTCGCTTGGAGGGTGGAGGATATGCAAGGCATCAGCGAGGACGTGATCCTCCATAAAATCAACGATGACCCATCCTTCAAAAACATCCATCAGAAATCAAGGTACTTCTCCCCGGAGAAGGAGATCGCGATCAAGGAAGAGGTAGAAAAACTGCTAAAGGCGGGGATAATAAAGGAGATCTCCTACCCCAAATGGCTGGCCAATGTGGTCATGGTTAAGAAATCCAATGGTAAATGGAGGATGTGCGTTGATTTCACCGATCTCAACAAGGCATGCCCCAAAGATTGCTTCCCTCTTCCTCGCATAGACAGATTGGTGGATTCTATAGCCTGACACGTAGTTCTAAGTTTCATTGATGCATACTCCGGCTACCATCGATCCGCATGGCTCCCGAAGATGTCCGCTCTCGTAGCTTTCATCGCCGCGGGCAAGACATACTGCTACACTATGATGCCCTTTGGGCCGAAAAATGCAGGAGCCACATATCGCCGCATGGTCAATCTCGGTCTTTAAAAACCAACTAGGCAGAAATCTTGAGGCCTACATTGACGACATGGTCATAAAAACTAAGGAAAACTCCCACGAGCTCGATGTGGAGGAAACCTTCAAAACTTGCGCCACAACAACATGAAGCTAAACCCCTTAAGTGCGCTTTCGGGTCAAGGCGGGCAAGTTCCTCGGATTCATGGCCAACCAAAGAGGGATAGAGGCTAATCCAGAAAAATCCAGCCCTATTGGACATGAAACCTCCCGCCCGCGTGAAGGATGTACAAAAACTCAATGGTCGCATCACCGCACTTGGCCGCTTCATCTCGCGGTCAGCAGAGAGATGCCTCCCCTTCTTCAAAACTCTCAAAGGGGGGAAGAGAGCTGATGAATTTGCATGGAGCACTGAGTGCCATCAAGCTTTCGAAGAAGTCAAGACATACCTCGGGCGACCACCTCTACTCAGCTCCGGTGCCTTGAGAAGAGCTCTTTTTATATCTAGCCGCATCGATCCGGGCAAGAGCCGCCGTTCTTGTAAGGGAGGAAGATAACTCCCCAAAACCAGTTTATTATGTATCCAAGGCACTGTCCGCCGTAGAAGGGCGTTATCTTAATATAGAAAAGTTAGCTTACGCTTTGCTTGTATCTGCTCGAAAATTAAGAGCCTACTTTTACGCACATCCTATAACCGTACTAACCGAGGCTCCGCTTAGAAAGGTTTTACATAAACCAGAGTCCTCGGGGAGAATGCTAGCTTGGTCTATAGAGCTCACTGAGTTCCAGATCACCTACTCCCCGAGAAAGACAATCAAAGCGCAGGCCTTAGTTGATTTTGTAGTAGAATCATCATTCAAATTAGCGGACAAATGACCTCGGAAAAGAAAGCGAGCGTAATCGAAGATGACCTGCAAAGCCCGAGCACGTAAATTGTTCAACCAAGGGAGCGTCCCGAAGAGGTGTGGATTTTATATGTGGACGGCTCCGCGAGCAAGTTAATCGGTGGAGCGGGCATACTTCGATCGCACCCGCGGGGAGAAATTTATGAGGGCCTTGAGATTCAAGTTCGAGGCATCAAACAATCAGCCGAGTATGAAGCGATTATAGCGGGCATGGAATTGGCAAGAGACTTGGGAGTTCGTAATATTGAGATCAATAGTGACTCTCACCATAGTTAATCAAATTAGGGGGAGTATGATACTATCAACCCAAGACTAGCTCGCATCGCGGGCTTGCCAAAACCCTCATCAAAAATTTCACTTACTATGAGCTGAATCAGGTCATGAGAGAGGATAATGTGGAAGCAGACCTCCTCTCAAGAATAACCGATCAAGAAATTGATGAATTAGAGACAGATTGCCAGATTGAATTCACGGAGAGACCTGCTATAGATCGGATTCAAATAAACAATATTGAGGATCAAGTAAGGGACTGGGTAGATGAGATCAAGGATTACATTGAGAGGCAGACCCTCCCCGAGGATCCAGCAAAGGCTAGAGCCATTGGAAAGGTGTCCGCGAAATACCTCGTCCTTGATGGGGTACTTTTTCGACGATCATTCACCAAGCCTTTGCTCAGATGCGTCAAAACTCACATGGTCACTAATTTACTCTATGAGGTCCATGAGGGAGTTTGTGGCGGGCACCCTGGTGCTCGCACCCTCTCGGACAAGATCAAATTCCATGGTTTCTTTTAGCCTACGATGAGAAGGGATGCACAGGAGTATGTTAGAAAATGTGATAAGTGCCAGAGATTTGCGGACATCCCTAGACTACCATCAACAGAGCATACTTTGGTTGTACCATCGTGGCCGTTTGATACGTGGGGGATAGATCTTATTGGACCATTTCCAACTGCTAGAGGAAGCATTAAGTATGCCGTGGTGGCCGTGGATTATTTTACTAAGTGGACAGAAGCCAAGGGCTTAGCCACTATTTCCGAGGATAACACTATCGCTTTGTCCACGACCACATCTATTGTCGATTTGGGGTTCCCGAGCAATAATTTCGTATAATGGCACCCAATTCTCCGCAAAATTCACCGCCGAATGTGTGAGAATGAAGTTGCAACACCGTAAGTCCGCAGCTTGCCTATCCTCGTGGAAATGGTCAAGCCGAGGCAAAGAAACAAGCTAGTCCCGATCGCCTTTAAAGAAAAATTTGGAAGGACGAGGAGGACGATGGTTGGACGAGCTACAGATCGCATTATGGATTGTCCGCACCACAATTAGAAATTCTACAGAGAAACTCCTTTCTCGCTCACGTATGGGTCGAGGCAATGGCTCCGGTTGAGGTAGCCCTACCCTCGTACAGAGTCACATACTTCGACGAGTCTCAAAACGAGGCAAACGAAGGTGTGACTGGACGATCTCGAAGGAAAGAGAATACGGGCATACGAAAAAATGGTGAACTACAAGCGTAAGGCGAAGAAGCACCATGACAAGAGGGTAAATAGGAGGAGTTTTTCGGTTGGAGACCGGGTACTCGAAGCGTAGAGGTCCAAGGGGCCCAACCCGGTTTCAACAAGCCTGTCCCCGAAATGGGAAGGTCCATATGAGGTCACAAGGATAGTCAAAGAGGGCACCTACATATTGCGACCAAAAGAGGGAGAAGAGCTTAAGCACGCTTGGAATAGCGACCACCTTAAGAGATATTTCTTTTAAGAAATCTTTGTAATTTTTGGAAGGAGTATAGACTGTGTATACAAAGGAAGTTATCATCATATTTTGATGCAAAAATTAATTCCCACCAAATTTCAAAAGCTAGGGTGGATGCCCGCAGTCGGATGCCAGTGGGTTCAAGAGCCAACATATGAGCTCCTACTTACTGATGCGCAAAGATCTAAGGATCCGCATGCCTATATATGTACAAAGATCCATTACGATCCGTACTATGATCGCGGGGGGGATACTCTCTCCTGCCCGCGTGACACCACCAAAAATAAGTGGATATAGATGAACGTAGGTACAAAGGCCATGATGCCCGTGCCTACGGATTCTAGTGGGGACAATGACCTGAAGTCCGGACCCACTAATTGCGCGAAGGACCTCGTTAGGGCCGTTACTCGCATGCCTGTATGTGACAAAGGCCTACATATAAGCCCGTTCACCGTATCGCCACGAGACCCTCACGAAAAACCCTAGGGAGTTTTGAATAAAGGGTCAAATAAGTGAGAACCTCCAATAAGGGGATACAGATGCCAGGGGGTTAAAGGGCCTCTATGCTAAAATATGCTCCTACCTTTCTGTTGCGCGGACAATAGCCTCACGGCCACCTTCTGCATGCCCTATGAAAGTATGCTTGCCTTGGCTACTTTTGACTTACACCACAGCTCGCAAGGTTGGGAATAAGTGTAAATGGATGAGAGTGATCAAACTAGTTTAACAAAGCCAAACAGACAAACGAGGTTAAGGCCTCAAAATTTGCCACAAGGCTAAACAAACGCGATCATAGAAGAATAAGGTCGATTCTCACGAAAACCTAAGGGTTTTGAATAAAGAGTTAGGAAAACTCAAAAAATGCGGCAAAGGGCCTACTAAGCCGCGCCCGCGTAAGGAGAGTATAAAGTTAATTGCAAGTCAAAAACGCTGGAAAAAGTAATAGGCAAGAATGCAAGTACTGAGGTGCTCGAAAATTGCCAAACTACTCAAAATAGCCTACGAGACAAGCAATTAAGATAAATAGTAAAGGAGCCAAGTGGAGAAAAATTCTTCTATTAATGTTGAGGAAATATTTACAAAGTCCTAAACTATTACAAAAAGAAAAAGCAAAAACCCTATACTAGTGGAGCATTCTCCTTGGGCTCCTCAGTGGCCGCACCACTCGTGCCCGCGCCGCCCCCGCGCTTCGAGGCCGGAGTCGGGAAGGCAGGCCGGTCCCCGCAGGCACCTCGGTAATAGGAGCAGCTTTGTTGCTCGCAGAGGCCGAAGCGGAGCCGCCCGCCGGGGAAACAGATCTCCTATGGCCGGCCCTCTCGGAAGAACTCCGAGCCAGGGCATCCCCCAATGATAAAGGGTTCTCCCCGAATCGCAGCTCATCCAATTGGGCGATCAGGCCAAGGGCAGTCACTTCTGCCACAGGAGGCAGAGAGGCCGCAGCGGAGAGATCCAGACCCTTGACCTCGTCCTCGGACAGAGGAACTAGCGCATGCCCGGCACGCACTTCGCGTCGCAGCAACCAGTGAGCCGATCACGGCCAACTGCTGCACGGAGAACATGCCCGTGGCCGCGAAGTTCCGGATCTGTGTCCGGACACCGGCCTCATACTGAGCCAGGTTCTCCGCGTTGAGCCAATCCTTGAACTCCTCGGAGTTCTTATACTCCTCGATGGCCTCCTTGCGAGCTTTGGCCATCATCCTCTCCTTCTCCAAGCCAAACTGCGTCAGAGGCAAAGAACTTCTGAGAGAGATCATCCGCCTTGGCCTCCGTGATCCGGACTTGCTTTTGGGTGGCATCCAGCCTTGACCATGAGCTCGGCATTTCTTTGCTCCATCCGGAGTTTGTGGCCCTCGAGCTCATCCCGCCGACCCTTTGCCTTTTCAAGGCTCTTCTCCGGCTCGGCCACCCGATCCCGGAAGCCCTTCGCATCGGACTCCTTGGTGGCGAACTCTTTCTCCTTGGCATCCGTGAGGGAGCTCGAGTCCCCACCTTCTCCCGGGGGCTCCCGCTCGCGGAGTTTACCCGCCATGTCCTTGGTGTTATTGGCAAGCTCAACGGACAGGCTATCACAGGTCTCCTGAGCCGCATAGCCTTATTGCCCACTGCGAGGAGGATAGTTAGAGCAAGGAAGGCTAAAAGTGACAAAGGGACAGCATGCAAAGAGTCAAACCTCAGTGAGGGCAATCCCAATGTCTCCCATCAAGGCTGACGGGTTCTCCTTCTCCGCCACGGCATGATAGAAGTCCGGGGCGAAGAGCCTATTGATAAGCCCGATCCCAACAGCAGAGTTGTGGGAAGAGCGGGAATACAGGTCCACCCCTTCAATGGCGGGCACAGATCCCACCTGTTTCCTCTTCTCCCAGGTCTCCTCGCGGGTGGCCAGGGAGGAGATCGGGTAGGCTACCGAGCATATTGTCCCCGCGGTGGAGGGAGCAGTGGTAGAAGCGGTGGCAGCAGCAGGGGGGCTACGAGAAGAAGTCTCCACCACTTTCTGGGTCTTGGAAGACCTCTCCCTATGCGTAAGATCCGCCTCTCGTCGGCCCTTTTCTTGACTGCTTCCCGGTTATGCCCGAGGCAATAGTACGGCCGGAGATGATGCCGGAGAGCATTGGGTGGAGGAGGACCCCGGGAGGTGGAGGCAGATTCCCGGTGGTTAGAATAGTTCTGGGAGCAGATAGAGCCTCCCCAGTCTTCCTGCTCGCTACAGGCACAGTCTTATCTTTTGTGGGGACCCCTCCCATCTCATTCTGCCTCTTCTGGGCAGCTTCCTTGCTGGCCCTCTGGTTCTTGGCCTTCACTGAGCAAAGACTTAGAGGGGCCATCGAAGTTATACTCTTCCGGATCTACTCGGAGGGAAAGAAAATGGTTAGCAGAGAGCAGCTTCAAAAATCAAAGGCAAAGTAAATTGGCAACGCTTTTATAAAGGAATCGAGACCGATTATTTCGGGAGGATCGCACTCGGCGCCAAAGATACGTGTCTTACAATCGGCCTCAACCGGTAATGTTCGTGCACCCGCCAATCGTGGTCGCGGGCAAAGGCTCTATTTCTACTGGGGGCACGTGGGGCGCCCTCCTGCGAGGAGCCATCCCCGAGTAGATCAATAGGGGCTCATCTTCCACTATGGCGCCCACGTCATATACGGGCTCCTCCCCGCTATCTAAATAAAGGGCCGATGCCTCTATGGCAAAGGCGCATAGCATCGGGCCGAGGACGGGTCCGGATAATCGCGCCGCCACCTTCATCGGGACGGGGTTTGAAGGTTTGGAAAAGGGCCATCCAAATCTTGACTCGATAACCAAAATATCCTTCGATTCCATTGGTCAAATTTGTTTGAGGGAGGAGAGAAAGTCCTGGTAGAGTAGTTCCTAGCCTTCAAGCTCAGGATACCACGGCTAACTGGTTCTCGATAGTAAGCATAGAGCCCAAGAAGGGTAGGTTCATAACCCAGAATCTGCATACGGCTATGAAGGAGACAATGGCCCGGATGGCATTGGGAGTCGTGTGCATGGGCAAAGTGTGCATCAACTCCGTGAAGAAGTAAAAGAAAGGGTCCAGGCAGCCTCAATCCATTCTCAACCGGGCCCCATAAAAACGCAGCTCGGTTGTCCCCGCGGACATCTCTATGGTCTCGGCCGCAGGCTTGTCCTTGTCCTTCAAATGAACATGCCCAAGGGTGCGGACACGGTAAGCATTGCGGTCCACATTATAAACCTCATAAATCTCCTCCTCCCGCCAATGGTGGCCACCTCCTTGGCCTTCTTGCTACGGCCACGACCAGGATTCACACCCCTAGCCGGCCTCTTGCCTTTGTTCCGGCGGGGCC
This sequence comes from Adenophora triphylla var. japonica, assembly GCA_022495995.1. Taxonomy (NCBI): domain Eukaryota; kingdom Viridiplantae; phylum Streptophyta; class Magnoliopsida; order Asterales; family Campanulaceae; genus Adenophora; species Adenophora triphylla. Next base: position 616,808 of record JAFEMH010000291.1, on the reverse strand, counting down.
ACAACCTCCTCCTCCTCCTCGGAGTCAGAGCTCTCGAAGGCATCCACAATGTTGGTGGTCTCAGCGGCCTTCTTAGAGGTCCCCGCGGCCCTCCTATCCCCCTCCTCGCGGTCATCCTCTTCGGTCTCCGAGCTTGAGGAGCCAAAGAGACCGCGGGATCACCACGGCAGTGGGCCACCTCCGATTCAACCTCACCGGCTCCAGCCACCTCGAAATTGAGGGGTCAAGCTCCTCGCTACCGCTCGTATCACTTGGGTTAGCACCCTGTGGGCCGCGGCACAACATTGGGAAACACCGTCCTTAAGGGCAGAACATTTAGAGGGTTACTCAGGTCCCCGGTGCTCAGGTCCTCGGTGCTCGGTGCTCGCACCTCATTAATTTGATCGGGGTCCATTAGTTCACACTTCTCCCGCCGCTTATTTGTTCGGGGAGACGGATCGCTCTCCTCACAAGTTCTACGGCGTTCAAAGCCTGATCTCTCTCGCGGGGAAACCTGCACAAAACCCCCATCACAAAGTTTCTTAACCTACGAGAATCCCCCAACACTAATACATCACGATTATATATATACTTCCTCTTGGCCTCCCACAACCGGGGTGGGACGAACGGCCCCCAATACGCTTTCTCACAAAAGTACAAAAACTATGGAGGGATAGCCTTATCCACCCCAATCCAACCTTCCTAAAGATCCCCGGTCCGTTTACGTACGGCAAAGATATCGGGTGGATACATCTCCTAATTCTATGGGACGGCGGGGTCCAAACTCTCGAGTGGTCATTATTCGAAACCGTAAAAGAAAAACGAAGGAGATGAAGAAGAAAACACCCAACGTTACTTACGAAAAGAAAGCTTGAGGGTAGATTCGAAGAACGAAGTACGTAGTTCGCGGCAAGAAATTTCTCTCTCTAAAGCTCTTTGAATGTTTGGAAACGGTAAAAGTGTTTGGGGTTTAAGGGTTTGGTATTTATAAGGCCTACCTATACGGGTTAACCCGTTAACCCGTATTAATTAGCCCACAAATCCAACCTCGGACCCTGAACCGTCTCCAACGTTTGAAAATTCGAAAATTAAATACCTTTTGCATTTATTGCCCCCTTGGATGGCCGACACGTACCCGTACGTACCCTTAACCTCGTCTTTTCATCCGCCAAGGGCCCCCGTTAACCGGGAGGGACGCCACGCAAGGGGCCACGTGTCTCTCACCGGTGCTTCCCGAATCGTGCAATAAGCCCATGAGGCTCAACAAAAACACCAACACCGGTGCTCGCTCGAGGAACAATTGGAGCAAACCGAGCTTCTAGTAGCTCCTCACTGCACCATAAATAATCACACTTGGAGCTAGGGGCCATTGATGAGCCCGGATCTAATGGACCGGGCCCGCGCTCGGCCTAGTCCAAGGAACCGGTGACGTAGCAGCCTAGACCGCTAGAGGGAAGAACGCGGACAAATAGGCCCTTGTGGTCAAGACAGCGTCCCTCCTCGCATCGTCCTCATCGGGGACCATTGGGACCCCGCTCGCTGGATCCGTGCCCGCATGAGCCATGACCGCATCAACCGTGCTCGCATCATATATCTCGACCGCGGGCACAACGCTTGACCGCGGGCACATGCCGCTTCCCTTAATGTCAAGCCTTACTGAGCAAGTTAGCTTATCGGCTCGACAGGCCACTTGCCGGCTCCCCATCACGCATTCAATGCGGCTCACCCGCGCCTACTATTCCATTTAATGCACTAAGCCGGCTACACGGCTCATGTCACTTTCACCATGTCTCCCGGACACCAATGTTTCCTCCCTGACAGGACCAATTAGCTGCGGACACGTGTAGCTGGTCAAGTACCAAAGTGCCCCCTAGGGCTGATCTCATGGCTTACATCAACAAGCACCATGGCATTGCCTATAAATAGAAGGCTTTTACCCCCTTGGGCAAGGAAAGTTCCATATACAATTGAGTAAGCTCTATTACTCTCTAAACCTAAACACACACATACTCCAAAGGTATTCCAAGCCTTATTACTCAGTATTCTTACTCTCACACCCGAGGGCCTGAGTTGGAGTAACATCCAACTTTGACCTTAACGGTGCTTGTTTGTGTTGTGATCTAGGTACATCAAACCACCAAATATATCCTAGCCAGATATCCTTGAACCGCTCCTGACCCTGAAAAGCTTGGCGTCATCAATATCAAACACAGAAAACGCTTCCTTCAGATTCTCCAGAATCTCTGCCGAATCAATATCTTTCGTATTAAGCTCTACGAATTCGGTCAGATTTATGAACCCATCTCCATCGGAATCGACCTCTTTGATCATCTTCTACGATTCTTCTTCCGTCGGCGGTGGCCCAGGCTGCCCATGATTGATCCGAGCTCCGACGACGAGATCTTGTCGTCGCTGTTAACGTCGAATTTCTTGAAGACTTGTTCGAGTTCTTCCTCGATCCGGGCATGAGAGTTTATGGAGGTGGCACGGGAAGGATCGAAGTTGGGTTTTCCAATGGGTCTGAACCATTACCGATGGGGAGACGTTTCTTCCGGCGATTGAAGAGGGATTTCAAACCCATTTTTTGATATTTATTCCCAAAAATGAAAGAAAAATTTATTGGAATTATGAAGAAGATTGGAGAAAGGAATAAAATTGAGGGGAGATTGGGGATTATATGAAAAGATCTTGGCAGTATAATTAGGGTTATGAATGAAGATTTGAGGGGTGTTTTGAGTCGGTGTTGAACTGTTTGTTGATTGGGGGAGGGAGGGGTGTTGAACTGTTTATTATTATTATTATTATTTTATTATTAGAAAATTGTTATTCACCCCCGCACATTTACTTAATACCCCCGTAATATAATTTTTTAAAAAATATCATTAATGAAATGACTCTATTACCCTCGCTAATGTTTACACCCATCTCTTCTTGAACATCAAAAGTAGCATCTCTCTCTACACCAAAACTTTCTCTCTCTACTGTTTCTTGTGGAGTCATAGAAAAAAAAACCTGAGAAAAACAAAAACAGCAACAAGATTTCATCATCTTCGAAGCATATCCTCTGTTTCAACAGCCCCGTCACCGCCCCCTCCCCCAACCCTGCCTCACCTCCGCCCTCCCTCAGCCCAACCCTACCACAACACACCGCCAACCTCTCCCCCAAATTCATGATGTTGATAAGTGGAACTCAAAATTCGAAACTTTCAATTTCATAAATTTTTGTAACCCAAAGTTCTTCATCCGAAAATGGAACATCAAATTTGAAACTTTCAATTTCAAAATTTCAGATCTGTCCTTGCAGATTTGTAACTCAAAGTTCTTAGTGGTTTTGAAGTGATCCCACAAGCCGTAATAAACTCTATTGAGTACGTCAAAGAAAACGATATCATCGGCAAGAAGAGGACAAAGTTTGGGGATGCTCTGGCTTTAAACATGGTTAAGAAGATGAAGTTCCTACCTATACTAGGGCTTAGAAAAAACCAACAGGGCCACGTTGAGTTTATTAAAGATGAAGTCCCTATTTTTATCCCACCTTTTGTCAGATCTGGATTGAGTGATTTCAGATCTAGGTTGTGTGATTTTAATTTTCATAAGCATTGTTTGTTGTTGGGTTAAATTGAGACGAAATTTTGTTTTTTTTTTTTGGTGTCTGTTATACCTTTTTTGTTTGAGATTTTCTGAAAATGTGGGTTTTGAATGGGTGGTGCTTGGTGGTTGTGGAGGACTGATGGCGGTGGTTGTGGTAGTAGGTGATGGACTGCTGGGTGGTGATGGTCAAGAAGATGAATGTGCGGGTGTATAACATTAGTGGGGTAATAGAGTCATTTCATTAATGACATTTTTTTAAAAAAATTATATTGCGGGGTATTAAGTAAATGTGCGGGGGTGAATAACAATTCTCTATTATTATTATTATTATTATTATTGTTATTTTATTATTATTTTATTATTATTATTTTAGTATTATTATTATTATTATTATTAATATTTTATTATTATTATTAATATTTTATTATTATTATTATTATTATTATTATTATTATTTATTATTATTATGTAAACTGATTTATGTTTTAAAAAAAGAGAGGGGGTGTTTTATAACTTTAAAATTTATTTTTTAAGGTCTAAAGTTTAATATTTTACGGTTTCAACCCCCATTACTGTCACCTCATCAAAGTTAACGGAGAAATTGACAAAAAATTGACGAAAGGACTAACTGAAAAATTATATAGGTAGGTCAAGGACGAAAACGTTCACAAAAATATAATAAGAACGAAACCGTAAAAAACGCTAAACGTCGTAAACTAAATAAATAGATACTCGACTCTATTGCAACATGAGTTTAACTACAGGGTTGTAAATTGTATCTTCCCAATGAAAGGCACCCCCCATAGCCATCGTTAGTTAATTTTCATAAACCCTTGTCTAGAGTTCTTTGTTTTTTTTTTGGTTTCCAGCCTCCACCAAAGACCAAATCTTTAGCATAAAAAATGTCATCTTGCATCTTCAAAAGATCACGTAATAAGTTATTAATTCTAACTCAAAACCCTTTCCAAAAATTCCAATTTTTGACTTCCTTCTTTTCATCATCTAGCGCTGATCCCCAATCTCCCAATTTCTCCTTTTCAAATCGAAATGTAGAAAATTTTGCTTTCGGGTGTGATTCTTTCGTGGAGAAATCAGTTGGGTTTCGTTCACTTTTGGTTAGAAATTTGAAAATCCCTACTGAGTCTCACTGCTGGTGGGGTGTTGTTCCTTGGGGGAATAATGGTGTGCGGTTGTTCAGTTCACAGGCGGCCGCTGAGGAGGCGTCTACCTCAGATGGGCTTACTGTGGAAGGAATTATAGCTAATCAATGGACAATTCTTGATGAGAGTGAGAATGATTGGAAGAGCCATGCCTCTGCAATTGCTCAATCCATTCATCTTATTAAGAAACGATTACAGGTATTACTATTAATGTATCATGCCCAATTCATTATCTCTCCGAGTGTGTGTTGTTTGTGGGTTATTTACTATGAAATTGGGCTGTTTGGTTGATCATTTGCACTAGAAAACCGAGAAGGGAAACTAGGAAGCTGGTTGCTCATATAACCTGCTTGCTCATATAACCTGCTCTTGTTTTCAACTAAATTCTTATGTACGGAGTATTAGTTTATCAAAATATTCTGGCAAAGTTTGAATATTTGGTTTTCTAGAGATTTTGGTTAAAATTGAGTTGACATTGTGGTTGATGAATGATATCCTGTCATCTGAGTTAGCTGACGTTGTGGGTTTTATGCCTTTTCTTTGTTAATTGACAGTGGAAGAAATTGAAAGTTAGATTGCAGATGCTATCTATACAGCTCGACAAGCCAGACCTATGGGATGATCCTGTTCATGCAGGGAGGATCAGCCGTGAGCATGGTTCACTCATGGGTAAAATGAAGGAGGTTAAGGGGCTTGAGCAAGAATTGCTTGAGCACATTGACATGATAAAACTTGCTCGTGAAGAGAATGATCCAGAGTTGGAACTGGTGGGACCTCAATTCTTCTTTCTCTAGGCATGTATCCCTTTTTGCAGTCTACTGACTCTACTCTAATTTCTTAATGCATTGCACCCAAATGCCTCTTACCGTTGCTATATTGGTGATTCAATGGATATATTTTGGACAGAAACCCTACAAAGCATTTTTTTTTAAAGATAATACTCATTAGAATATTCCTTTTGAGGTTGCATGCTCCCTTTCCTTTGAGAGGCATTTACTTTAGCTCCATGTGAAACATTTGATCGACATCCAAAGCTTAATCATCAAATGCTCAAATAAGATACATCCCACTAAAGGGGAGAATACCCTTCGTTTTAATACAACATCAAAACAACCCCCTAAAATCCTTGTTTCGGATTCCCATTTACATGCAGTTCGTTACACTGCATCTGAACTTTGTAAGTTCTTGCTCTCCCCCATGTTAAAATTTTCCTACCACTCTTTTTTTGCCTATTGTGTAGACGCCAGACCAACAGTACTATCTCTGCATTTAAAGACTCTATGGTCTCTTTTGTGATAGATGCTGTACTTTGTAGCAACAAGCATCAATTTCCTCACTTTTGCAGAAAAAGATTTTCCTGAACCATACCATATTGTACCGATGGACCTTGGATTTATAATTCTTTCTGCATTCTTGCGCAGATTCAATGGTTATTCATAATTTGGCAGTAGGTAACCATATCACCCTATCCTTGTACTGAATTTTAGGTTCATGGAAATTTCTTATAACCTGCTAGAGAGTTTAGTTTGCTTCAAACCAGCCATAATACCAAATCCATTAACCTGTATAAAAACTGGTGATGATTTCATATGCCCTCATATTTCATTTTAGTTAAAACTAGGTTAATTGGAATTTTTTGACGTGGTGAAAATATGGCCAAATTCATGAAGCATTTTGTTACAGCAGTCTACATCAAAATGTCTCTGTTACAACTAGCTATTGCATGTGCTAATAGCACAGTTGGAACAATTTTCTTTAGCAATGGTGAAAAATCTCCATCTAACATGCAATAAATTTAGGTCTTGCATATTGTAATTGGCCAATTTTGTAAATTAGGCTTCACATGTGCTCCATGCATTTTAAGAGGCGATTTTAGCTCCAAGTTGAATTGATTCTTCCTTTACATTAACTAAAGCTGATGTGTATAAGACGCTTTTAGGCCCCTTTTATCTCACTTAATTAACCAAGCTATGGCGATTGACAACCTATTTCATGTGATCCACAACGTGGATTATGACTTTATACTTTTATTGGATTCATTCTATTAGGCTATATGATCATTAATGTTTGAGATCCTCTATTAGCCGTTATTCACTCTCATGAGCAGGTTCGGACATAAATGCCCGTTATTGACGGCTGTCTGGGACTACTTACCCTGCCTTGGCAGGAGAAACACGCTTCATTCCTAACTTTTTTTTAATCCTTTTATGATGTTCTCTTATTACTTTTACCATTCACTGTCGCATCTCCTGTACTAAACACAACAAAACAACCGAAATATGAAATAAAATCATTAAGAAAAATGAAAATAAAATAAAAGAAGGTACATAACTAGCAAGGAACTAAAAAGAAGAGAAAGGACCGTCATCTCCAGTTGTGCACTCATCAGTTGCAGTTTACTTGACACTGATAAATAAGTTTGGGACATAAAGAGGAAATATGAATCTACCTAACATGAACGCCTAATCTAATATGTTGCGTCTTCTGCTGCAGGAGTCTATAAAAGCATTATTAAGGATGAGACAAAGTTCAAGAGAGAAGGAGCTTAAAGCTTTGTTAGCAGGGGAACATGATTCCTGCTCTTGTTTCATTGAGGTAATTTCTAACTGCCTTTTAGAACACGGAGAAAAGAAAATCTGCCAAATCTGTGCGACATTTTTTTGGTTTGCCTGTTTTGAAATTCGTTCAGAGTTTTTTCATAAGGATCTAGGAATCAGTGGCTATGGTAATTTTGTACCGATTAAGATGTAATAACGAGGGCAAATCACAGGTTCAAGCTGGTGCTGGTGGTACTGAAAGCATGGATTGGGCATCAATGGTCATGCGGATGTACAAAGGGTGGGCTGAAAATCGTGGATATAAAGTCTCAGTTGTTGATGAAATGCCTGGTGAGCTGGCAGGAATCAAGGTTCTATTCTTACCATTTCAGTTTCCTATAAAATACGGCCTAATCCTAATGGTGGTTTTCTCCAACTCTACACCATCCTTCAGTTGACAACATTGACTTCTAACTTATTTCGATCAATTCATCTAACCATTTTTAGGCTACATCTAAATTTTCCGTGACTATATATGCATTATGTGAAAGTGAAAATTTAGAAATTACTCTCTCCGTCCCATAAAGATAGTCCCACTTTTTTGGTAGTTGATTTGATTGAACTTTGACTAAAAATTTAGGAAAAACTAATTATCCAAATGAAAATCTATTTTTTTTTTTTTTTGAAAGTAATACTTTTAATGGTGTATCAATAACAAGTTTTAGAATTTCATTTGGATATCTCAACTTTTTAATCAGAGTTCAATCAAATCAACCATTAAAAAAGTGGGACTATCTTTATGGCTCAGAGTATAACCAAACATTAGACTGAAGTCAAAACGACATCAAAATCCTAGTTTTTGTTATCATATCTGCCAACCTATTTTACACCCATGTACCCACAGACAAAATTGAAGAGGGAGCGAGGATCAAATTGTATTTGGTAATGAGTTATCAGCATAAGAATGTCATTCTTAACTATTGAAGTGTTCCCCTTTTACGTTCTTTTGTTTTCTCCTAAAGAAAATTTACTTGAGGAATTACGCGTTGTTGAAAGGCTGAACATACATGTAGCCATTGGAAATAAAGGGAAAAAGAGCAGTGGAGTAAACACAATTTGTCTTAAAATGATTGATGAAAGTATTCATCCTTATTATCCGCTCCTGATTTGTGTTTAATGACTCATTCAGCGTGCCACAATCAAGGTTGATGGTGAATATGCATTTGGATATGCCAAAGCAGAAGTAGGAGTGCACCGTTTAGTTCGTATCTCACCATTCGATAGTGCAAAACGGAGACACACTTCATTTGCTGCTGTTGCTGTTATTCCAATCTTAGGGGAAGGATTTTCACACGTTCAAATTAATGAATCTGATCTCAGAATCGAACGGTTTAGATCTGGGGGAGCTGGAGGCCAACATGCTAACACTACTGATAGTGCTGTGAGGATTACTCATATACCTACAGGAATCACTGCCACTTGTCAGAATGAAAGGTATGATTTTCATATGCTGCAATTAATGGATTGGAGCGGTAATCTTCTTTTTTTCTTTTGTGATGACTGTTTGTTGGTTTTGGTGTAAATATTATAGGTCACAACATTCAAACAAGGCATCTGCCATGGCTGTGCTTCAATCACGGTTAGATCAGCTTGAGATGGTTCGTCAGGCTCAGATGAATTCCCAACACACAGAATCTCTAACGGAAATTAGCTGGGGCAATCAAATACGCAGTTATGTACTTCAGGTATGTATCTGAACTTACTAATTTCGTGCAGAACTATGGCCATGTTTGTATAGTTCGTTATTTTTTTGTTGTTTTTTCCTTTCTTTCTTTCAGACCCGCCTTTTTCTATCTCCTTCTTTCTCGCATAATCACAAAAAAAAAAAAAAAAAAAAAAAAGACCGTTCCAAACAAGGCATGGATTTCATGAGTAATGTGGTTTCTTGCTGATCTAACCTCTTCTTACTTTTTTTTTTTTTTTTTCGTTTTGTGGATTGAAATATACAGCCTTACCGGATGGTGAAGGATATGAGAACAAACTATGAGGTTTCAGATCCAGATTCAGTACTTGAAGGTGATATTGATGACTTCATTCTGAGTTATTTATCAGCTTCCTTGGATAAAGACATGGAGGACTAAGGTTGTCTTCTCGCTCAATTCTCATACTCAGTTCCCAACTCGGCCGAGGGACTGACTGAAAAGTCTTGCCATGGCAGAAGGATTTCTACACAAATATTGATTTTTTTTAAAAAAAGACAGATGATGTATTAACAGTTTCTACTCATGATTGAAGCCGTAGATTTTTGTAATTAATTTTATTGAATAATGTACTCACTCAGTCTCATAATAATCATCATTACAGTTGACTTGTCAAATTTTGTTTTAGAGAATGTGTTTTATTTTGTTTTAAAGAATGTGTTTTATTTATTACTCCCTCCGTTCCTAAAAGATTGTTCTATTGTACATTTTGCAATTATTAAGGAATAGTTTCACCTTCTTGTACCTTAGTAGATTTGTACTATAACATTTATGCCTAAGTTTAGAAATGAGACATACTTTTTGGGACAAGTCAAAATGGCAAATGGGACATTCTTTCAAGGACGGAGGGAGTATTATTTTCTAATGTATGCCCTAAAGGCACATAATATTAAGCACATCAATGTATTTATTAAACTTACTTTAACCTATTTATTTTTCATAATTATATATATATATATTTATTTATCTATAGTATAAATGAGAGAAGGGTGTGAACAGTTGAATGAATAGTTTCATCTGTCGAAATTTCCATTTTGCCCTCACTATTTTGTTCCTCCCGTGTCCTTAGACACAAGGACACGGGCATGTACTAGTTTTTTTATATATGTAAACTTACGTATTTATAGAAGCATACAAAGAGCTTAATAACGTGTGCCCTAACATGTGCCCTATTTATAGAAGCATACAAAGAGCTTAATAACGTGTGCCCAAACATGTGCCTTAGGGCACACGTTAGAAGAACCAAGTTTTTTTTAAAGAATGTGATTTATTTGTTTACACATTATTTTTTCCTTGATAAAACTGCATTATGAATATTTTTTAACTAGTAACACAATACTTAGTTTGGAACAGATTAGAAAATAGAAATAAATTAACTTTCCTAACCACTATACTAAGGCAAGCCTCCAAATTTAACCAAAATAAATTAGAAAATACAAAAAAAGGTAAATAAAACAAAAATAGCAGGATCAGCTTTTACTTTGTTTTCCTGTGTATATATCAAGTAAAATGGATTCCAGCCTTGTTAAATAAGGAAAGCAGGTGCATGAAATCTGCTTGAGTAAGCTTAGAAGATCTTTTCTCCTCAAATTCACCTTGCTTCAGAATTCCCACAATTTTTTCCTTAAATTCAGACCCCTTTACAGTCCCATGTTCCATTTCTGTATCCATCTCTTCATCTTCTTCCATGTCATCATCAACCTCCATACTCGGGTCCATGTCAGCATCTCCAAGAGCCGTCACATCAACTGCCATTTCTCCATTCTCTGAATGCTGCTGCAACGCTTGCAAGGTTTTGTAGTTCTTCTCCAGTATCGAGAGCACACTTTTCTGACGGAAAATTGAACCAAGAGTTTTATTTTTTCGATTAAAACATATTCGAACTAAACCATCCCATTCCTTGTAATTCACAGTGGGGGCCGGTTTTCTTGGCTCGATTCTGACGACGGAGGAATCAACTTTTGGTGGTGGCCGGAAATTGTTCTTCCCAACTTTTAGTAAATGGGAAACACGGCCCAAGAGTTGGGTGTTGACTGAGAGACGGCAGTAAAGGCTGTCACCAGGTTGGGCAACTAATCTCATGGCAAATTCTCTCTGGAACATTATTACAGCACACCTAAATGATGGCTTGTGTGCTAATAATTTGAATGTGAGAGGGGATGAAATTTGGTAAGGAATGTTTGCTACACATATGTCAAAGTAAGGAAGATCACACTTGAGCACATCTCCTTGTATGACCTGTTCAAGATAAAACAATGCAAAGGATATCAATTTTTATACACTCTACTTACCTACCAAGCAGCTCAATAATACAGAGAATAAATTAGTAAGACTACGAACGTTGGGATACAGGTAAAAATAATTTAAAGCTTCTAATAGCATATGTCATTCTTCAACATATGGCGTTCAAGAGTTGCTCTCAAACACAATTACTTATATATGTGTAAATGACAAATAAGGGTACAAAGTTTAGGGCCCATTCGTAGATTAGGGATTGATGTTTCAATTTTGTCGATTAGGGGTCCAAAGTTACAAAAGATCGCACTTTGGGAGGGGGGGGGTTAATGGAGTAGTTAGAGTTTTCAGTTAAGTCTTTAATTTGAAATTGACATGTCTATAGGTGGTCAAATGATTTTTTTCTATTTAAAGGGCTAAAAAGTTAAATTCTTTTACCAAATTATCAATAGAAAAATCAACTAAATCCCCACCATCCCCTGTCAACCCAAATTCAACCCCCATCTCACTCGGCCTCTCCCCCTTCCATGTCTCTATTCTCCCTTGTGTCCCCATCTCGCAACCCCATCTCACGTTCAAGTTGTTAGCATGGTGAATGATTTTAGCATGGTTGGATTGTTGTTGGGGAGTAGAGAGTGTATTGAGGGGAGGAGAGAATGTCCCAACTCCAAAGGCTTCTGCTGTAACTTGGGTCAGCATGGTAGATGATTTTCAAAAGGGTGCCCTTTATAGCCGCCGGAATTCCTATTATATAGGGATTGATGCCCTTCACGGTCAGCACATCGCATACGGGGCAAGGATTTCCCCACAATGGAGGGCTTATTGCTACCAGGTAGCGGTGATTGTGGTGTTAGTGGTGGTGGTGGTGCTCAGGGTTGGGCTGAATATATGATATTGGGGAAAGTTTTTTTTATGTTGAAGTTGAAACTGGGAGGGTTAAAATTAACAACCAAACTAGAAGAATGAGAGCGAATGCCTAAACATAAGTTGAATGTGCTCATCATGTGCTGTCTTAACTGAGAATTGATAGAATTTCGTTAAAAAAATTGCAATCTTTTCCAACAAGCCTGTCAGATTCCAGGTGTCAACAGAAAATTGCAAACATTAGTAGGAAAGAGGAGGAAAATAAAAGGTTCTGAACCGCCCCCTAATATTTGCAATCAAAAGTAGTAACAAAATTTGGGGTTTATGATGTGTAGAGATTCTCATTTCTTAGGAAAATGAATTTTCTTTTTTTACCTCTTGCCTTGATCAAAACATGAAAATGAAAACAAACAATGGAAAAGGAGTCAACCTAAATAGAATGACAAATCCCAACTCCAGAAGACCTTAATCACATTACCAAAAGCAGATATGACAAATAACAATTTTGGCCACAATTTTGAACGGCAATAGTTTGTATTCCTGGTAAAGACAAAACAGTGAGTGCGGCAGTGGCAGATCTAGAGTTTTTCTTCAGCGGGTGCACAAATTACACTGAAAATTTCAAATTATAATTGTCTCCTACGTGATTATACAATATTTCAAGTTATAAATATCCTTACCCAATTACAAAACTTTTAACTTTAATGGTTGTTTTGTATTAAAATATATTTATTTAATGTTTCAATAAATAGGAATGTGGAGAACTAGGTAAAAGAAAGAGAAATCAAAAGTTAACCACAATATATACTCCCTCCGTCCCACTATAGTTGACACCCTTGAGGTGGGCACGGGAACTAAGAAGAAACAATTAAATAAAGAAAATGTGTGGTAGAAAATGAAGAGAGAGAATGAGTGGGGTAAATAGTGGTGTTGGTTGAATAAATTGAGTGGTGAAAAATGAAGAGATAGAATTAGTGGTGGGGTCCATCTAATATAAAAATATAAAAACTAGGTTATTTTTGGAAGGTGTCAAGTATAGTGGGACGGCCCAAAATGGAAAGAAGTGTCAAGTATAGTGGGACGGAGGGAGTATATATTTTGCTATTAACCAAGACAAAAAGCATATATATAGGAAACAAATATAGTTATTATTTTTTAATTTTTTTGAAAACACCATTATTAATTTATTATTGACTAACCTAGAACTTTTTTTTTTAAATTAACTGGAAGTGAAAAAAAATAAACAAATGTGGGCTAAAACTTAGATGTACAGATGAGGGGGTTTGAACCCTCATCTCCAGGTCTTCAATATGTACTTCCACCATCTAGACTGGGTAACACATATGTTTAGGGCTGTAAACGAGCCGAGCCGAGCCGAGCTTTGAGGTGTCGAGCTCGAGCTCGACTAAAAATAAACGAGCCGAGCTTTTTCGAGCTCGAGCTCGAGCCTGGAAAATTCGTTCGAGCTCGGCTCGAACCGAGTTTCGAGCTGCTCGCGAGCTTTTTTGCGAGCTTCTCGAATTCGAGCTTTAACGAGCCGAACTCGAGCTTAACTCGTATTTTTTTTAAAAATGAACTCAAATGATCTTTAGTTCGAGCTTTTATTCGAATTCGAGCCTAAACGAGCCGAGCCGAGCTCGAGCTTTGTCTGTCTACATAATTTTTTTTTCAATTTTGATTTTTCATAATTTTTTATATTCTTAAAAAAACATAAAAAAAAAATTTGAAAATAACTAAAAAAAATATTTATTATTTATTTTATTCTTTTATAAATTATATTAACATAACATTTCTTCTTCTAATATAAAAATTTAGCAGGTGCACTTGCACCCCCACCATATGTGATAGATCCGCCCCTGGAGTGCGGGGCGGGAGAGGGAGAAACGGATGTGCCGTACGTGGGCACTTGGAAGGCTCATATTCGCCTTTTATCATACAAAAGAGAAAGCCGAAGCCATGGCCGCAAACATCAATAGCCATCTGAGAGGAAACTCAAAAGACAATCTGAGTTGCCACGCCAAGACTGAGCTGAATTTGACTTCTATGAGATATACTCCCTCCGACCCACTCGTATTAGGACATTTTGCCATTTGGGTGTGCCGCTCGAAACAGGATAACCCCAAAATGGAAATGTTTTATTCAATGAGACCTACTTTCACACTCACAACAAATTTCCACTTCTACACAACTTTCTCTCTCCTACCCCACTTTTTATACTCACAACACCTACCCCACTAACACTTTTCCTTAATCCCCGTGCCATTCCAAAAAATTATATTTCAAGTGGGACGGAGGGAGTATAAAATCATCACAGCCTCAAACAAACAAGCACGCAAACATACAGATGAGGAGGAGAGCAAGAGATATGGAGAATCTAGAATCAACACAAGTGGTAGTGGAGGAGGTGGTAGTAGCAGTAGCAGTAGAATTCCAAAGGAGAAGGGCTGTTGATTGAATGAATAAATAATCATCGACTGAGATATTTAATCTGAACAAGGAGGGGCAACCACCATTAGGAACGTCTCTTCTCCATTCGCCTCATACTTAAACAAAAGAGATGTAGTTGGGAGGCTCAGATTCGCCTTTTATCAGACAAAAGAGAAAGCCACAGCCATGGCTGCAAACCGCAGTAGCCCTCTGAGAGTTGACTCACAAGACAATCTGAGTTGCCACGCCAATACTGAGCCGAGTCTGACTTCTATGAAATATAATCATCACAGCCTCAATCAACAAACAAATAAGAGGATCGGGAGGAGGAGGAGAGCTGGAGAAGAATCCAGAATCAACATGAGTGGCGGTGGCAGTAGCAGTAGCAGTAGCAGTAGCAGTAGCAGTAGCAGTAGCAGTAGCAGTAGCAGTAGCAGTAGCAGTAGCAGTAGCAGTAGCAGTAGCAGTAGCTATAGAACTCTAAAGAAGGGTTGTTGGTTGAATGAAGTAGTAATCATCGGCCACAACATTCAATCTAAACAAGGAGGGGCAACCACCCTTTAAAAACATCCCTTCTCCCTTCGCCTCATACTTAAACTAATGAGATATGTAATTGGGAGGCTCAGATTCGCCTTTTATCAGACAAAACATAAAGCCGCAACCATGGCTGCAAACATCAGTAGCTCTTTGACTGAAACTTAAAAGACAATCTGAGTTGCCACGCCAAGACCGAGCTGAGTCTGAATTCTATGAGATATACATAATCATCACAGCCTCAAACAAACAAATAAACAAACAAACAAACAATTTCACAAACACATAATAAGAGGATAAGGATGAGGATGAGGATGAGGATGAGAGCGAGAGATTTGGAGAATCCAAAATCAACATAGGTGGTGGTGGTGGTGTGAAGAGTTGTTGATTGAATGAAATAGTAATCATCGGCCACGACATTTAATCTGAACAGGGAGGGGCAACCACCCTTAGAAACATCCCTTCTCCCTTCGCCTCATACTTAAACTAATGAACATGTAATTGAGGCTCAGATTCGCCTTTGATCAGACAAAAGAGAAAGCCACAGCCATGGCTGCAAACAACAGTAGCCTTTTGAGAGGAAACTCTAAAGACAATATGAGTTACCACGCCAAGACTGAGCCGAGTCTGACTTCTATGAGATATAATCATCACAGCCCAAACAAACAATTTCACAAACACACAAGAGGATGAGGATGAGGACGAGAGGAGAGCGAGAGATTTATTGGAGAATCCGGAATCAAAAGAAGTATGACGGTAGTAGTAGTAGTGGTGGTAGTAGTAGTAGACAATTCTTGAAGGACAACAGCTGTTGATTAAATGAATTAGAAATCATCAGCGGCATGTTTAATCTGAGCAGGGAGGGGCCAACTACGCTTAGAAACATCCCTTCTCCCTATCTCCTCACGCTTAAACTAGAGAGATATCATAGATTTATTTACCATGGTCTCTCCTAATAAGCTGACCTATTTTTATAACTCTCACACGATTGCCCATTTTTTGTTTGAGAGACATTCTGGAAGAGGTGACTTTTAAAGCAATTTTGCTAGCAAATATACACAAGTGCCATTACTTTCTTCCTTATAAGCTTATAGCAAAGCAAATACATAATGGAATATGATATTCTTTAAAAAGGTGATTCTGGTTTTCCTTTTAAAATGGAAAGTCATATTGAAACATTTTTTTTTGAAAGACAGAATCATTTTGGGACAGAGGAAGCATTATTACTTTTACTGATTTTAAAGCCACTTCCTCCCACCCTTTCACACCCAAAGCAAAAGGCCCTATTCGCATTCATTTTTGAGCTTAAGATTAGGGCTTCAACTTTTTCTTTGGTGTTCATTAAAATTCTATGATAAGCACTACACGAACAACAGCAAATTCTAAGCTAAATCTTCCACCATCAATATACTTGGTTACCTATATTACCTAATCCTGTGCAGTAAACTAATCATATTAAACCCGAGGTACTAATCAAACCAAAGTAACCCATTATTGATAGAATCAAACTCATGCATTTGATGAATTTTGAGTAAAATACTAAAATTAGTTCAGTTTCGTAACACGAACCCCCAATTTCAAAACAAAGTCACTATAATCCATGCTCCAAACAAGTATGTCCAATACAAACAATCTGAACGTTTATACTCTTAACCATTAAGGCAAAGCAGGAGTTACAGTTCATAAGGAAGTCCAAAATGTTACCTTGAGGGAGTTGGAGA